>JANHFT010008384.1:0-13971 GCA_032467955.1 Pseudoxenodon macrops | reverse complement strand
TTTTGCCCTCAATCTTTCCCAGCATTAGGCTCTTCTCCAGTGAGTCCTTCCTTCTCATTAGGTGGCCAAAGTATTTGTGTTAAGTGTGGGTCAAGGAATGAAGAGGCAGGATACAGAATGCCTTCAGCACCTTTATTTCCTAGCTCCTATACTCAGAACTGCCAGCCGGCAGCCTGAGCACTCTATTTAAAGAGCCCCGGCTGAATAGCCAGCCACTGACAGGCGTTTATTTTTCCCGCTGCTTGATTATTCAATCAGCGGTGGCTCCATACATCCATACGTAGCACCCCTCCCCTCTCAGTTGGTGAATTGTCTAATTGGCAACCGATGAAAGTGACGTAGTTGCACAGGTAGGTGGGTCATGTCATTGTCCTACTGGGCCTGCGCGCTTCAGTTGTTCTGGTGATTTTGTCTGGTGCGGTCGTGCCTGTACTCTCGCTGGGATTGGCTTGTGGAACCTGTTGGAACTCGCCGCTAGGTGTGGTGGCCTCCTGATGGATGTCTGCATCCTCGACTCTCAGATGACTTCGCTGGATCCTGGCATCCTCAGATACGTGTCCCCGGTCTTGATTCAGATCTGAGAGTAGGGTATGCTGTTGTTGTTGAGTTAGGGCTGGTTCCTCAGCATCATTCACCTCCCAGGTTGGACTGTATACTCCTCAGGGCAGAGACTCATCCTTTTTGGGGTTCGTGTTGACAGCTGGCTCGTCTGGCTGTCTCAGTTGGGATTCTGCCAGCATTCTCCAAAGTTGGTCGATATGCCTCCACCACATAGAAGAAACTGAAAATACAATGTCTGATACCAGGAACTAGCAATGGTTACAAGCTAGCACCATCAAGAAGGAAACAAAAAGATTTTGCTATTCAAGAATAAACATTAAAGCAAATATTTAAAGCAAATATTGAAATCAAGAATTCACCATGTATCAAACAATGACAGTTGTAAACTGCTAGAAAAAGATAAAACAATGCATCAGTAATTGATAAATGCAATGAAATTACTGAAACTATAATCACTATCATGACAGAGTAGACACTACGATTTTTTGGCATCTATATGAAAATTATAATTTCTGAGCTTCCTAAACATGGTATAATTATAACATTGAAAGAGTTGTTGTTGTTAAAAAATGTATGGAATTTTCCCTTTGAATTGATTGTTATCTAGAAACAACACAATAGATATAATAATAATTGAAAAAATAATCCTTTTATAGAAGTAGCAATACCTAGGGAGAGCAGAATGGAGGAAAAATGAGAGGGGATTACAAATATACAGATAAACAGACAAACAATGGGTAGATTATAGAAAAAAATATTGCAAAGTCATCTCTAGAGTAATTGATGTATTAGACTGAATAACAAACAATTAAACCATATTTTTAGAAGAACTAAATATTTTGGCTCTATCAATTGGGGATTTACATCAAAACATCTTGCTGGGTACATGTTATATCTTAAAACAGCTAGACTCCTAGACTCAAATTTCAAAAACCATCAAAGATTATTTCCATTTGTTCTTTGTTATAATAATAATGCTAATAAAATAATTAAAACAATATAATAAATTAGTTTTGATCAGTACTCAACTTTTTGACTGAAAAGAACCTATCTTTTGCAGCACAGTTTTAACTAAAGAATTTAATGAATTTAGGCAGGATAAGTCTCATTCATTAATGCTTCACAGCTCATAGTTTGTTAAATTTCTCTGACCTAGACTTCTGCTTCAAACCACATTTGTGGAAAATTTAAAAAACAATCTTTTGACTTGCTAGAGGCAGAATGAGGTTTCTGGATGGCTTTTGGAACCCTCTAGTGGTTAATCTCCAAAGACTGGGGAAAATATTTCTCGTTCACTTATTGTCATATTTAGCTGTTGAATCAGAAAATATACTACTGTATGGCAATTAGAAACAAAATATTTTGCATGTGATTCTGAGATATCAATGCTCAGTATTCAATTTTACCAGTAAACACAGTATAATTTAAAGTTCTACCTCATAAAGAAATTCTTCTATATTAATGATTAAAAAGGCCATATAGGTTAGGCTAAGTGGCTAAATAATTTTTAAAATATTTTTGTGCTTTTTGTTTTATACATTGTTGTGCGCCACAGAGCTAGAGAGACAGACAGGGAGGGAGAAAGAATTGGTGAGACCCAAGGTCAAAAATCTACAATTAGTTATTAGTTAGCCTTTCTTATCCTAAGCTATGTCACATGATTCTTGGGATAGTAAAACAAGGGAGAAATTATTGGATCTGGTGTGAAATTTTCAGAGAAAGTCTGAAGTTAATATTTTTATTTTATTTATTTATCAGATTTTTTAAAGGCTGCCTGACTCCAGGAAGACTCCAAGCAACTTATAATAGGCCCAAGTCATATGTTAAAATGTGCTGGCAGAAAAGGCATGCTGTGGACTCTGTCAGTCAAGGGATTTTGTGTTCACATAGAAGTAATAACACATGAACATAATGAGAAGTCTCTATTACTACCTGTGCTACTGTATTTTGAATCAACCATAGCTTCCAGGTGGTCTTCAAGGGTAGTCCCATTACAATAGTACAATTGTAAGGTGACATTGACATCAATACCCATTTGAAGGGCGTCCCAGTCAAGGACAGTTAACAATTGGTTCCCAAGGTAAAATTTGCAAAGGTCCTCCAGGTCACAGTCGCTTTTACATCAGGAGCTGCCAGTCTAGGAAGTTCTCCAAGGTGTGTACTAGTCTGAAATGGAGAAGTGCAACCCCATCCAAAGCCAATGATGGAAATATCCCTGACTCAGAGGGCTAAACAGCCACAGTCACTGAGTTTTGTCAGAATTGATTGAGCCAAAGTCTGTTTCTCTCCATCCAGACCAGAACAGCCTTCAGACACTGGCCCTGTACATTGATAATGTCACATAACCTGCATGGGATTGAGATCTATGATCGAATATAATCTGCATACTGATGATACTGAACCCCAAACAGATGGATGACCACACCCAGTGGTTTCATGTAGATATTCAGCAGGAGAGGTGAGAGTGTGAAACCTGGAGGGACCCCACAAGAGGGGGGGCCCAGGCACAAACTCTCTTACAGGTTTGTTGGCTCTGTTCTAGATGCTTGGGGAAAGAAGATATAACTTCACCCAGAAGTGAAGGAGTTGGGAGAGTGGCTTGTTCAAAGAGGCAGGATTTGGGGGGACGGGGGACCCAGAAGGATTTATGTCATTTCTGTCCCAGTAAAACTTGGGAGAATGGATAAGGAGGATTGGTACAAAAGTCTAAGAACTGCTAAAACTGACATTTTCATTTCAAATGCTTTTACAAAGTTAGTTGTAAGAAATTATAGTACTTAAGCAGCTACTGAATATTGCCATTTTTGCAGCTTACCTATTTCTTTTTTCTTCCAACTCCACAAATATGCATGACTAGAGAATCCATTCGAAATTGCACAAGGGTCAATTTTACTTTGGGAGAAAATGCATTTAAATTCTCAAAGGAATTTTTCTTTTCTTTTTTTAATTTAAAAGTAAATGCAGAAATGAAACAGAACATATTAATGACTAAAGCTGGGGAAAGTGACATGGACTGGAAATAAAACATATTTGTCCAATTTTGCAGGATGATATCAAGCATGCAGAATTTTGTCTGCTTTTCCCCTCACATCTGATTTCATGTTTATATCATGTCCCAGGTGCAATGAAAATGTATGTAGTTTTGAACTTATTTGAGCTTTGTCACTCCACCAGTTAGTAATGCTTAATGCCCAAAACATAGTATTCACATGCAAACTGGGCAGGTCTGCTCCTTCATCTCATTCTCATTGCGGATTTCCATGCCTGTTGATGGCAGAGTGTGACTTATTCCAGGCATCTGGACAATTTTCCTTGGTACTTAAAGAAAAGCAAATTAGAAACATTAAATATTATACACACACACACACACACACACACACACACACATATATATTTCTAGGCCCTCACTTTTTATATTATAAAACTTCAATCATAAAACAGGGAGAAAATGGGAAAAGGCTGCCCGTTATGCTTATGTTAATTCTTCATATGTGCAGCTGGAAATGAGCTGCTCCAAAGTGACTACTGCTCACTTAGTTTTGCTAAAAATGAAAAGCAGAGCCTAAATGCCAACGTCAGTCAAATGTTTAAAGGGAGCATCATGACCCTAAGTAAAAGCTACAGACAGAGCATGCCAGAGACCAAACTGATTTTATTATGCTTCCAGTTTAGCATAAATAGGCAACTGTCAAAACATAGAATCTTGTCATTTGACAAACTGAAATTTCACCAAACTGAATTAACTAGAACAGAGAATTGTTTGTACTTTTGACAGTCATCCTTTCCCTTCCCTTCCACAAATGTAAGCCTGTTTGGCAGGAGGCTCAAACTTCAAATGAATGAAACATGTTGGAATACTATGAAGGAGAGATAGTTCTTAACATGTGAACTTTATTAATTAGAAGATATACTGACAAGCCAGAGTGTGTAAATTGTGGATCTGACTAGAAGAAAAGGTTGCCTTTCTGAAGATCCATTTCTTCAAGTCTTCACACTGGAGGGTTAGCTATACTTACCATTTGCCCGTTAAGTCCTGCTTCTTCCCCAACTCTCTGACTTTACTTCATGGCAATTATACTCCTGGATTTACCTGAAAGATGACCCTCCATTTAAGACAAACGTCTCCAAATAAAAATATATGTAGAGGAAAAGCACAGACAAATCCCCTCACTGAGATGACACTATGTCAACTTGCACAGGCCTAAAACTGAGGTATTTAATTAAATGAACTGAATATACTTCAACAGATATATGTATGAACCACTCTTAGACAAATATACCACACAGATTTAATTCCCAACTTCAGGAGGGTCAGTTAAATCACTAGATCAGGGGTCCTCAAACTACAGCCTGCCGACTGAATGTATCTAGCCCGCATAGTGGTGGGATTCAGTCCCATCCCTCACCCATCTTCTCCCAGCCACTCCCCGCATGGCTCACTTTTCCCGGCTGATGGGGGCTCTGGGAAGGAGGTGCCTCACCTACCGGAAGGCTGTGCTGCATACATCGCCCCTCTGCTCCTCCAGCCATCACCCTTATCTTCTCCCATCCAGCCACATTTCCCAGTTCTCCTCATTTCAACGGTTCAATGCTCACCACACTGCTGCTGCTGCAAAGGTAAGGCCGAAGAGCACAGGTGGGCGGGGGAGGGCCGGCTGGTGGAGGAGTGATGCTGACAACCCAACCATGTGCTCCCATGTGGGAGGATGGGCAGGTGAGCAGCTGCTACTGGCTCCCCTCATCCCAGAAGCACCACCTTCGCACTCTCTGATAGCAACCGCCCCCTTCTTCACATGGGATCCCCAGGTGTCTTCACACGGGATCACCCACTCCCTGAATCTTCCCCGAAGCATAGATTTTTTTTATTTTTTACCATGGTTAACAAATACTTAACATGGAATACAAATTTAACAAATGCTCCTCAAAAGAAAAAAAATCATTATTTGAAAAAATAAAATAAAACAAGCTATAAGTTGCCTACAAGAGACACAAGTTAGATGAAAGGACAAAAATCAGATAAAGAATTTATTTAAGAGGAACAAAAAAAGAGAGTTCTTCTGTATGTAAATCCGCAACTAAAACCAGAACCTGTACTAACTGAGGAGCATGGTATATTTATTGTGGGTAGAAGTTAATTTGCAAGGGACTAAGACTTTGATATTGATTTTTTAAATTTATTCATTCATTCATTCAATCAATTTAAATGCCACCTGTGGTGAAATCAATTTTTGTTTTATTACCGGTTCTGTGGGCATGGCTTGGTGGGTGTGGCAAGGGAAGGATATTGCAAAATCTCCATTCCCACCCCACGCTGAGGCCAGCCAGAGGTGGTATTTACCGGTTCTCCGAACTACTTAAACTTTCCGCTACCAATTCTCCAGAACCTGTCAGAACCTGCTGGATTTACCCCTGAATGCCACCCATTTCACCTGGAGGTGACCCTAGATGACCTACAATCTTCTTTTTATTCATTTATTCCACAAATGAAGACAAATCATTTTATAAAGAACTTGGGAAGAGATATACAGTATAGATTTATCTTATGAAAATTGGTTTCATGGTATATATGGTATATATGGTTTCATGGTATATTCATTGGTTTTGTGGTATATAGGGTTCTCCCCACAACTGAATAAAACTTCTGAGAAAAATATTAATATCAGGGCAAATTACCAAAAAAATTATTTTTGATATGATGGACAATTTAAAGCATTTTCAGATCAAAACCCTGTAAATTTGGTTTATAAAACAAAATCTAGTCCTTTTAGATGGTGACTAAATGAAATTTTGGTACAAAAGGAAATGATAATAGAGGATTTAAAAAGAAAATTAAAAGAATTTTTTGAAAATAAATTAGAAAATGGCACCAATTTAAGAATAGTTTAGGATGCAAGTAAAGCTTTTAGTAGAGGTTATTTTATACAATATAATACTGAATTTAAAAGAAGAGTCAGGCGAAAACCCAAGGTATTTTGGATGAAATTAAGAGAAAAAAAGAAGTAATGAAATTTCCAGACAAGACACTATTTCCCAACAAATTAATTATGTAAAGCAAAAAAAAAAAGAGTTGCCAAATAACGCAGGGAAAGGGCTAATATATAAATAATGAAAAGAAAATGAAAATGAAGTTACAAGAGGGAGATACTATATTAATGGACAATGCGGCCATACAAAATGCATTTCATCAATATTATTCCATTTGGTATAAAGGAAGTGACATCTCTCTAGAGAAAGTAGATGAATATTTAAAGAAACAAAATACATGCAGAATTAGAGGAATAGAAACAGATTATGAATGGATTTATAACAATAAGGGAAGTATCTGAAGCTATAAAAAAGAATAAACTAGGAAAGGTGCCTGGACCAGATGGATTATCAGGTTCTGTCCCCACCCCCATAGCAATGTTTGGTGAGACCTCTTTTCTTTATTTTGAACTCTCTAAAGTTCTATAGGATGTGTGATAATACCAAAGCGGGAATTCTCCCAGTGTGAATCTGTAGGAGGTGTAGTGGTTTTCACAACCACACTGGGCAGGTATTCTGGGATCTTCTTGCTTTGAAGTTACTGGGACTATTATATTCTATATATTAATCTCATAGTCTTTGCAACCTTCCCTAAGACATCAAGGCCGAAGCTTTGGCCAAGAGATTCTAGAATGCCAGATGTTTTCAGCAGAGAAAGCTGAAGCATTCGGTTTTAAAGTACTGGAGGTTGAACTGATTAGACTGGTTTCTTTGCAAAAAAAAATGAGTAAAAGTTTTGCATTTGAGCTTTTTGTAAGCACCAGCTTTTTGGTAATAAGTCTATTTTAAAAAATCAGAGGCAGCTAAAAATAATGATGAAAGCATTTGGGAAAGTATATCTGTTTTGGAAAGGAAACAAAAGCTTGGAGAATAAATGCTGAAAAGCAAAATTATATTTAATCCTGTAAAACTCTCCATGTATTGATTCCTTATGGTCATCTGATTCATGTGATCTTATAAACAGCAGGGTAATTGCACATCAGAGTCACTGCATCAAACATCCCAGACAAAAAAAAAATTCCAACTGCAATAAATCTCAGTATAAATATATGTTTGCTCAGTTTCAGAAAAGTTTCAGCATAACATCCAAATTACTTTTGTCCTCAAATTGCTGACCCTAGTTGTGGACTTTAAGTCAGCAAAATGATCCTTAATCTTTCCCCTTTTAATCTTATTATGCTTTCCTTGTGTAGTCTCATCCATCTTTTTAACTAGCACTGGTTTTTTTTAATAGCTTTCCTAAGAATAAATGTGTGCATATGTATTTCTAGCAAGTATGGGGGGAAATATCTGGGAACATTGTGGAGGTGCAAAGGAATGAGATCATCCATAAATTACTTTTTTTTTCTGGTCATCTATCCTGTCACTGCTCTAAAACATGAGCCTTGGTGACTGCACTGTTTGGACAAAGATGTTTTAAGAAAGCTTTCTGATCTAGAAATGACAATTAAAAGATGAGGAAGAGCCCTCACTGTCAAAATGTATGCATCAATCAAGAACAGACAATATACCTGGCAGGTCAGAGAAATAAATGTTTAGCTATGAGTGAACAAATCTGGAAGTCAGATGGATTAATTAAATAATAATACAACCAACAATTAGCAATTTACCTTTGCTCTTTAAATCAGGTTGAATTTTTATTGCACAATTATATTCTATTTGTAGGCTAAGCTTGGTCAAGATGTACTGTGCTGCCAGAGACAGACAGGCTACCTACCTAAATTGCAGGAGACACATCAAACCCTAACACTTACAGCCAGCCAACTCAGGTAATTAATTCTAAGTTCAGTATTCACAAATCAGGAATGTTTCAAAAGCACACATAGCTAGCTTCACATTGCTAAAGGCTCTTTTTATTAGAATCTAGAAGTAGAAAAATAATATTAAATCTACAAAATATCTAGTTATACCCTCATTGTGTAAATATTCCCAGTCAGGTATGTTCAGCAACCAAGTGACCTCATGTAGACTGGCTTATGCATAATATAGAAGTAGATAGAGCAGAGATTGTGTTCCATGTGCATGTAAATATACTGGAAATCAGTATCAGTCTGCCCACTGATTTAACTATTCAGCTATTTAATCAGTCCATGAGTTGGTTGAATTCAGGAGAACTCCTGTACATACAGTAGATTGGATGCATTCTAAAAAGGCATTTCTCAAAGGCAAACATTATTAGGAATAATCTTTTGAACGAGTAGGAGTTGGAAAAGTATAACTGTTCTTGCTAATAAAGGATAATTGAAATCTGTGTATCTCCCAAGGTTGTTGATCATTAAATTTTATGGAAATTTGTAAGAAAAAAATTGAGATTTCTTAGCAGTTCCATTTTTTTTTAATGAGACCTTACATTAGGGATTCAAAGTACAACCTCATCATAAGCAGGTCGGTTGGATGCATAGATTCAGCTTCATTCTGCTGTAGTTTATCTTTAGAAATGCTAGCATTGTTCTTCAGAATAAACTAAAAAGCAAACTTTGAAGGATCATGAGTACACTTAAATTCTTCTTTGGGTCATGTTAAGAGCTCATCTAGAGAGGACTTTTTGTGACACTATAATCCTTAAGGCTTGAATTACAAACATGTAACTTTTGAAGATAAGTTTCTGAAACTGGTTAACCTATTCTATCCCATCCCATCCCTTTCCAGTCCTATAAAATGAACAAAAAACAGGGTTTTCTGTCAAAATGTCTTTAACTTGTGAGAATGACACTTCATAACTCTATATTCAGACCTATGAATCTTTCAAAACAGAGTAACAAATTTTTATTTTGGGTTTGCTTTACAAAGATGAAGTAGTCTGGTCTATTTGTCCCTGAAAATCCTTTCTTTTCTGAGAAAAACACAATGTTTCAAAATTAAGAGGTGGTGAGTTTATTTAACCCCACTACTGCATACCATAGCATTGCTTAATGTACACATAAGCTGTACTGTAAAACTGTTGTGTTCTTGCTTCCTACTCAGAGGGATTCTATTGAACATCTGTATAAATTGTAAAATACCAGTTATAAGGAGTACAGTTAAGTCGGTTCCAGATAAGAAACTTTTGTTGACTACAGAAATGTCTTGGAGAAATAAAGAGCTATTAATATATGGAGGATGAGGGGAAGGATTAGCCATGGAATTTCTGATTTCCTAATATGACCTTCAAATAGTTTAGACCAGCAGAATACAATTAGATTATAAAAATAAAATATTCCTGATGTATTAATTATAATAGTTGGGGTTCTTAGTTGCTGATGTTAGCTTCTATCAGTCAATATTTTGAACTTTTGACTATCTACTATTTTCTAGGACATTTTCTAATATTCTATCAAATATTAAGATCTTATAAACTACCTAAAATTAGGAGATTAGGTGACAGATGTAATATATTGTGTACAAATCTTCTGTACTAGTTTTCCCCCTTTTTTTAAATGTATTTTTAAAGATATTTTATAAATAACTTAAATATATGTGATTTAGCAAACATACATAAATAACTATAGATTAAATGCTGACAACACTATAAACATAATCAAGTTCATAAATACATTTCTTTCTTAAATTTATTTATAGAGTTTATATATCATTTCACCCAATGTGAAGTATCTGAAAAACCCAATATCTTTAAATAATATCTTTCAACAATGTGATAAACAGTGACCAAGGAGAGCTTAAGTCTATCTCCTGAATAATTCCTATTGTTTAGACATTTCTGGCATTCCAAGGCTATTCCATAATTTGATAAATTATATTTTCCCATGTTTAATTTCAAAATATTTCCATCAGCTACAGTATATAAGTTTGTTTTATACTAGATCCACCTTTCATATCCATTACCTTTCGTTGTTATAGAATAGGCTGGATTTTAACTAAGGTAATATATGTATATGTATCCAAATTTTATTGACGCACATTCCCTGCTGGGATGCTTGCAATCTTGATTTTAAACTGACTTAGAAATTATTTTCTAGGCTTGAGACTCTGTGGCTACAGGCAGCAAGGAATTCAGTCCAAACCCCAGAGTATTCTTCTTCCTCTGGTGCTGTGCATAATGATGCATGATGATACACAAGTTGTAGTGTACTATACTGTATTGAGATATATGTAAACCCAATTTCTGGGACAGATTGAAGAATTTTAGGTTCAAATTTACTGCCAGATAAGGTAACTCCAGCCATTGCAAAGTTGTTTATGTACCTTGTAAAATGTGTACATTGCTGACTGCAAAATAGCGCAGGCCAATTGTCCATTTTTTTCCTCATATCTTGCTTTATTTTGAATGTTCTATTTTGTAGCTGCATACTACAAAGTGTTATGTAGTATATTTAATAATAATATTAAAATGTACATTTTATATAGTAAATTTTATTTAGTTTTGGTTACTGACCTGTAAATAGAATGTGATAAAACACACACACACAAACACACACACACACACAAACACACACACTATCTATCCATTTATCCATCAACCAGTGACATGGAACAGAAGGAAGAGATTGGATTTACAAGGCATGAGTTATAGTATATTGTTATTGGTGTTGCAACATTTAGGGTAACCAGAGCTAATGGTAAATATTGGCTCAATTAAAGAGGCCTTCCTTCCTCTGCACAGGGGAATAATCCTTTGCCAATAGTGCTACAAGTAACCTATAAAGAGGCAAAGGACTCCCATAAAAACAGAGGAAGACTCCTTGCAAAAAACAGAAAAATATGCAGGGAGGCTGAATTTGGAAGGGGAAAAAAAATAAAGGATTACCGTGTTCATTTCTGCTTTTCCTCAAAAATTGCTATCCCCTTCTGGTAATGGGGCAGCTAAGGAGGGTGAATAAATGCTAAGTTAGCATAAAATGTAGTGGGTAGTTCAGTATGTTGTGGGAACTCAGCATGTCATGTGAATTAGATCCTCGTGTTAAGCTATATAATAATTTATTTGTCCATATGAACACAGGAATTACTTTTCATTAAATTCAGTTTAGAGTGTGAGTGAATTCAATCAATAGAGAATATAAGGCCATGTGTATACATTCCTCTGATACTTTACATTATATATTCGCCTCCCAATATTTGATCAGTAGACTCTACATTTTAACTTGCTATTTTCAAAATTGTGTCCTATTCCCAGCAATGATGTTTCCCCTGCTACAAAGAAATGGAACTCTTGTGACACATGATGTGCTAACAGTTGAGTAAATTGTTTGTTTAGTATGAGGCAATACTGGACATTTCGTAAATACAGCAACATGGTTGGTTCCTCTTTTGGGAAGGGTGGAAGGGAGAGAGAAGGAGATGAAGAGAATATTGACAGAGTTCTTCAAAGCTTTTCAAACTACAGTCAACAATGTGTGACCAGCTAGCAGCCTACTGGCTTACCTTAGTTATATGGTGCATTAATCTTACTGCTGTAATATGAGAATTTATGTGCAATACATAAATATTTAAGTACTATACCAAAATTAAAACATCATGTCCCTATGCTTGTTATCTAGGGTTAATGACAAAATGCATTACAGAGAATGGGAAAGAAACCCAAATTCAATAGGGCAAGTCAGGGGAAATGAAAGGTTTGGGTGCCTTTGGGGAAAATTTTGCAAGGCATCTCAAAAATGACATGAAATTGAGGAGATGGGGGGAAATGTTTGCATTTTATTTATTTATATGCTGTTGGATTCTGGGAATGAATTCTAAGTTGCCTTTTATATATGAATTGCAAAGACCATACCTGTGTGGAGAATTTGCTATAATCTGTGCTACAAAGCTGTATTTTTCAGGCTGAAGGTGCACTTTTCTGATGTGTTAGAAATGAATATTTGGTAGGGATGGCCAGTATCTCTCTAACAATTGGTGACATTGACTTTATGCGAATTTACCATATTTCTGTAATATATCATCCATTCTCTGCCTCTTGGGATACTAGCTCTATAGAAATCCACCAACGCTGAAATATTATAATGCTATGCCCTTTCGTGTTCCTAGGGTACCATTTACTCACATGCTCTGTGGCCAAGGATTCCAAAGAATATTTAAAGTACATTGGCCTTTTGAGATAATATATTTACATCTTCTTCCCGCGCCCCTTTCAACTGGTATTCTTACCACATGGAGTCTGTCAAATTTGAGAATGAGAGCAAGATTGTTTTTTCACAAGTAAGATGTGTAATAAAAATAAAAATTATCCAGCTTTTCAGACACAAATTGTAATCATTCCATCCTAACATGCTTTATCATACTCAATGAAGTAGAAGGAAATTGTGGATATTTATCATGTCTGGGTTCTCAGGATTGATTATGACCTGCTGCTTTTATCTTTCAAACAGTCACTAAATCTAATTGCTTTGTTGTAATGGATTAACCTTTGAAGTTGTCAGTAGCATTTGTATTATGTTCAAAGAAGATGACAGAAACTTGGAGGGCTTTGCAGGTTTTTGCTTCTAGAACCTAGAAGCGCTTTTACAAAATAATGTAAAAGCCCATTACAGGATTTCAGAAGTGGGCCCAACTAGATCTTCAATTAAATCAGTGCTTCCCAAACTTCTTCCTTTGTTACCCAAAACCACTTATCAGAAAATACTTTGTATTCAATGTAGGTAAATCACATTAAGTCAACTTAAATGCCCCTGTTTGTGATCAGTTTGTTACCTGAAGAAGCATTCCCTCATAAGGTTCTTCTTCATGATTCCTTGTGCTAGAGACTTGTTCACAGTCTTGACTTTTGAGGAGTAACTTAACAACTCAGTGAAATTCTAAGAATAAAACAAATGACTGTTAGGCTATTATATTGTGAGAAAACAACTTCCCATAGTTGCATTCAGAGTCATTTGCAGGAAATGGACATAATGTACACAAGTCTGTAGGATAAAGTTTCTTTTGGAGGTTTTGAAAACAATACATATCCAGAATGATAAGTCACCAGAGGAACTGTAGATAACTAATTAGGCTTTAGATGGATCAGAATTTACAATAATATAGACTATTATGTATTCAATCTATATCCCATCTTGTTGTCTAGACAGCCATCAAGAAACTTAATTTCACCCAGTTGAATGTCTTCTGACATTCTGTCAGCAAAGACTCTGTTCTACATGTATTAGCAATAATCAAAGTAATTGCAGAGCTGCCCATAGTTTGCAAGTCACACCATTTACAGAAGGCACAAGCAGGACAATTGTGGCTCCGTGCAACTAAGCTATGTCATGGCTCAGGAAATCAGTGAATGCAGATTTAGTTTATGTGTGTGCTTCAGAGGCGGGTTCCTACCAGTTCGGACCAGTTCTATAGAGTAGGTAGTAAACCTAGGGAGTAGTTGGCAGAACCGGTAGTAACAGCAGCCTGAATCCCACGTTCCCCAAGCCGGTTCAAACATCAGACCAGGTGTTTGTGTGTCTCACAGAGAGAGAGAGA
>JANHFT010008378.1:0-13683 GCA_032467955.1 Pseudoxenodon macrops | reverse complement strand
CGCCACAAACAAAGATTAAGCATTTCATGTTTTATTTAAAAAAAAATCTTACTTTTGATGGCCATTTTAACCAGCAAGATCCCTGAGAGAGGCATACCTAGTTCAGAATAAAACTGGATGGGACCTTGGAGGTCTTCTAGTCCAACCCTGTGCCCACTCTGCTTCTGTCCACAAATGATTGTGAAAGCATTGCGAATATTGATATTGGGATTGCAAATAAGCTTTAGCAAATACGGAACCTGCAAATAACAAGGAAGGCCTGTAATTGAGAAGGGCAGAGGGAAGAAGATCCATTCAGGAAATCAGGCAGAAGTGAAGAATTCTATCTGGCCCAGTTGCTTTGATCTAATGCAGTGTTTCTCAACCGTAGCAACTGTAAGATAGGTGGACTTCAACTTCCAGAATTCCCCTGCAAGATTGCACCCATGCTGGCTAGTCGTCATGGGAGAGGAACCCAACTCATCTGAAGGTACCAGGTGGCTAACATGTCAAGGTATCGGCCACCGACCCAGTTGTAGCATTGCACTCAATTTCTTCCACGTCACAGCATGTGTAGGGAATTTGCATTGAATAGTTGCACGCCACGCGTATAAGAATATTCCCTGGTCTTTAAAATATTTGCAAGGATAACCACTCAGCATGCTAGCATCTCTCGCCTTGTTCTGGAGATCTCTGATGGAACTGCATGGCCTTTTTTCTTAGTGCATGAAGTAATAAAGGCAGGCGAAGAATCTCATAAATGAATGAATGAACCCATTACCCAGATCGTTTGCAGATCATGGCAGAGAATAGCAAGAGGTGATATCAAGATGCTCTGCTACTTCTTCCTAGGATGATGAGCTCCCCACCAAAGGGAAGAAAAAGAAGAAGAAGAAGAAGGAAGAAGACATTGACATTGATGTGGATGATCCAGAAGTCAGCCGTTTCCAATATCCATTCCACGAACTCATGGTTTGGGCGGTGTTGATGAAGAGACAAAAAATGGCCCTCTTTTTGTGGCAGCGTGGAGAAGAAGCCATGGCCAAAGCTTTAGTGGCTTGTAAGCTCTACAAAGCCATGGCCCATGAGTGTATGGAGAGCGAGCTTGTGGACGATATCTCTCAAGATCTGGACAACAACTCCAAGTGAGTCAAAGGGCACAAGGGATTGGTTTGTAGGCAACACCAACCGTCTTCTCATAAGGAGCAACACAATCCATCTTCTCCTTCTGCCCCCTTTGGAAAAATGATACATGTGTGTTGGTTGGTTGGTTGGTTGGTTGGTTGGATTGTGTGAGGTTGGCTGCTTGGCTGGCTGTGGAATCCTGGGAGTTGACCTCCACACACCTTCCAGTTGACAATGTTGAGTAACACTGGTCCGGAAGCTGTTGGACAAAATAAGGGTTGAGATGATATCCTTGACTGGTTCCTGTTGTTTTTTTTTTGTTTCTTCAGGGATTTTGGCCTGCTGGCTGTGGAGCTGCTGGATCAGTCCTACAAGCATGACGAGCAGGTGGCCATGAAACTCTTGACCTACCAGTTGAAGAACTGGAGCAACTCTACTTGCCTGAAACTTGCGGTGGCAGCCAAACATCGGGACTTCATTGCACACACTTGCAGTCAGATGCTGTTGACTGACATGTGGATGGGAAGGTTGCACATGCGTAAAAACCCAGGTCTTCAGGTAGATGTAGACCATGAGTTCCTCCAGAGAGATTAGCCATGAATAAATAAACCAGCCAGTTGCCACCTTCCTCTCCCCCCAGATTTTTGTTCACTTGAACATGAAGGGATGATGGGAATCACAAGATCAATGCAGCTGGAGAATATCTAGCCAGGGAAAATCAGCCTCGAGGACAATGATGGTCAACCTTTCGGCATCAAGTGCTGAAAAGGTTGCGTGGAAACTTCTGGGTTCCAGAGCGCATGCGTGCCAAATGATCAGCTGGCCAGTGCGCATGCGCATGCTGGTTTTTCGCAGTGAAGGGATCGTGCTCTGGAAAAGCCAAACTTCCAGGTTCTGCCATGCATGCACACCCTGACAATCAGTTGGCCAAAGTGCATGCGCATGCCGGTTTTTGGTACAGCCGCGTGCGTGAAGGACAGCTGGCTGTCTCGCACACACGTGCACCAGAAACCTGGAAGTCAAACAGACAAGGCTATGCTTGCCAGGCCACATGGCGTTGCGTGCCACTTTGGGCCCACGTGCCATAGGTTTGCGACCACAGCTCTAGAATCCCCTGAGCTTTAATGACTATTTCATGACTTCCCGCCCTCTTTCCCCCCACTCAGGTCATCATGGGGATCCTCGTCCCTCCCACCATCCTCTTCCTGGAATTCCGGACCAATGACGAATATCAAACATCCAGTGAAAAAGAAGTTGGGAAAGAAAAGGAGGACGAGAATGCGGTCAGTCTCACTCTTTCCTAGTGCAGAGTCAACCCAAGGACTCCCTGTATTCCTTTCTTTAGAGGGACCCATCGTGGATACAGTCATTCTGCCATCCTTTCTTCCATACTTTTGAGCCAACAGGTTTTGCACAAGTTTCCAGTCCTCGGCCTGGTGAACCAGAGGTGAAAGTTCATCCAAGAAAGTAGAACTACGTACCATAAAACAGAAGTGTTCCAGGGCTTGGTGGAAGCCCGTTTGAAAAACCAGAAAGCCACTTAGCAATGAGAACTGTTTTCCCTTCTATTTGTCGAGAATTGGGTGATATTTGGGGGTTGACCGGTTGCCTGCTTGTCTCTGTCTTCCAGGATGCCAATGCCGATGCTGGATCTCGAAAAGGAGACGAAGAGGGAGGGAAGACTAAGCAGAAGGGCCTTCCCATCGCAACCAAGATCTGCGAATTCTATAACGCACCAATTGTGAAGTTCTGGTTTTACACGGTTAGTAGAAATGTATATCCATGCTGATCTGAATACAGACATGGTTAGTATAGTGTCCCTTTTGCCGGTGTAGCGTGGGTTCAAGGATGTTCTCCTTGGGATGTGAAGTTCTCCACTCTCTCTTTAACGAGGCTGGTCCTGATCCACTTCAGCAGCTTTCTAGAAGAACCTGCTGGGGCACACAAGGCTGATGTCAGATCCCTGACGTGATGCTGCCATTCATATGGAGGGAGTGGGAAGCATGGGGATAAGCTGTACTTTATAACCTCCTTTCCTGGCCATGTCCTCTGGGGTCTCTTTTGAATCTCAATTCTGTGGTTCTTGGAGAAAGTGCTATTATGGTCCTCCGACAGACCAGAAAAGACACGAGTTGCATGATCTCGTCCTCAGATATGCTACCTGGGCTACTTAATGCTGTTCAATTACATCATCCTGGTCCGGATGGAACGGTGGCCCTCGGTCCAAGAATGGGTGGTCATCTCCTACATCTTGACTCTGGCTTTAGAGAAAGTCAGGGAGGTGAGTAAAGTTGGCACTGCGTTGGGTCCTCTAAAATCTTTAACCTGGACAGATGCCTGAAACAAGAAGAAAGTTCACGCGTGAGAAAACGCCTTCATGTTTTTGGATCTTCCGATCATGATATACCAGGAAATTAGGGCCTAAAAGTTCAGGACACACTTTGGAAGGACGGAAGGAGGAAGGAGGAAACGGACGGACTTTTGAGATCATTCCACCTTGAGACCTGCTGCTTGTTATACACGGAAGCACAAAACTGAGATGCTGCTCCTGTTCCTCACCTCCCACGCGCTCCAATTTTATCTTCTCTCCTCCACCCACAACCTGAATTGCTTTATTTTCAGATTTTGATGTCAGAACCAGGGAAGTTAAGTCAGAAAATCAAAGTGTGGCTGCAAGAATATTGGAACATCACTGATTTGGTGGCCATCTCTGTGTTTCTGATCGGAGCTGTTCTTCGCTTGCAAAACCCACCTTACATGGGTTACGGAAGAGTGATCTATTGCGTGGACATCATTTTCTGGTACATCCGTGTCCTGGACATCTTTGGTGTGAACAAATACCTGGGACCTTACGTCATGATGATTGGGAAGATGGTAGGTAAATGCAGGTGGAGGACAATGGCAGGAAGGGGAAAAACAGGCTGTGGGGTGCCTGAAAACAGGAAGAACCAAGAAACCTGTGGAAGGATCTAGGGACCACCTATGGTCTCTAGACACCACCTATGGGGTCTCTAGCATTACCTGGTTGGGCAATTTGTCTCCTATCATTACTCCTCTGGTCTGGCCATCCCAATTAATCAGTGTTAAACCAAAGTATCTGTCGTTGCGTTAAGCAGTTCCTGACGTCTCCACCTTTTAAGACTGATCTCAAAAGAGAGACATCTTCTGTGCCTAACAGGAGTGCTGGGAAAACTGTTTCTTCATGTCATAATCATGGAAAGATTATAAGAGGATCATTTCTCCCATATGACCACAGAGCAGTCATTCCTTTTGAAGGTCCTCTGGTGGGTTATCTTAATGTGAAGTTCTTTAGTCCAGGGGTCTCCAACCTTGGCAACTTTAAGCCTGGAGGACTTCAATTCTGGGATTTGAAGTCCGCCAGGCTTAAAGTTGCCAAGGTTGGAGACCCCTGCTTTAGTCGAACGTGCAAAACTGATGTTCCTGCTCCCCTGGAGACCTTGTGAAGTCTACTTCCCCCTCGATTGCTCTTGAAGGTTTCCTTGAGATGAAAGCATGAGGCTGCAAATGCTTCTTGCCCCGAGTCTTTGCTCCCACTGATTCTCCACTAAGACTTCATCCCGGGCTCTTAACTCAAGTTTTTCTCTTGGACAGATGATTGACATGCTGTATTTTGTGGTCATTATGTTGGTGGTCCTGATGAGTTTTGGGGTGGCTCGCCAAGCCATCCTCCACCCCGATGAAGAACCCACCTGGAGATTGGCCCGTAACATCTTCTACATGCCCTACTGGATGATCTACGGAGAGGTCTTTGCTGATCAGATAGACCGTAAGAGCAGAATTCATAGTAAGATTCTGTTTCCTGTTGTCAGGCAGATGATCAGATTCAAAGGAATCCACGACCCTTTTTGAGTTTGGATCCTCTTCTTCCTTTGACGGCATTCTTCCCTTGGTCCTTTCTCCCAACCCGTCCATCACCTGGAGGAAATCCCTTGCATTTTGTCAGGTTGAAAGGCAAGAAATGGTTCCTTTCAACAACATGGCCTCCACTCCATCCAGTTTTTTTCTCCAGGATATTCAGCCATTTTGTTGTCTTCAAGCCATTGTTTGAAGTTCAAAGCCCGAGGGAATATAAACTTGCCCCCAAAGATCTATTTTGAAGAAGGAAACTTTTGGACTCCCTACAAAATGTCTCGTTCCTCCTTTTCTGGATTTGAAAATCACCTTTGCATCTTTTTATAGCCAAGTTGCTTAAAAGACTCTTATTGGCACTTGGGGAAACAACGGCAGGACTATAGAATACAGAATAACAGTGTTGGAAGGGACCTTGGAGGTCTTCTAGTCCAACCCTCTGCTTAGGCAGGAAACCCAAACACCACTTCAGACAAATGGTTATCTAACATCTTCTTAAAAACCTCCAGTGTTGGACTGAATATTCTGGTCTTCTCATAAAGATCCCCTGTTCCTAAATCACAGTTCAGCTTCCTGAGAAGGTCAAGAATTAAAATAAACAGCGACTTCTGTGGCTTTACGAGGTGCGATCAATGGGTGCGATCAAAATCTTGCTTGCCTCTGGATGAGGATCCTCACAATTGCTAATTGGGAAGAGTTGGGCTTGCACACCCACAACATTTTCTTCCAGATCGCAGCCTTCCCAGGATGGCAGGTTTTTAACAGAGTTGGAAGGGACCTTGAAGGTCACCTAGTCCAACCCCCTGCCCAAGCAGGAGACCCTTACATCTGCCTCTACCTAGGATTGAACTCACAACCCTCCTGATTGTGAGGCAAGAGCGCCACCTCTAAGCCACCGGGGTCCTGGCCTTGCAGTCCATCGTGTGGTGATGCCCCAAATGATGTGTTTTGTGCTTGTGTTGACTGTGACCCCAGAGACGTTCCTTTACCTCGTGGAAATAAGCCAGACTATATATTTGCACGATCATCTGCCTGCTGCCGTGAGTAATATTTTAAAAAAGACAAAAGAGCAGAGGAAATTCCAGAGCATGACCAAGCGATTGTTCCAGAGTCTCTTTCTTGCCCGTGAAAAATATTGGATCTTTCTGGCAGCTGAAAAGTTTCCTAATCTCAGCCATGTGGTTTCCTTTCTTTTTAATTCCGCTTCTTTTCTTTCGTCCCTTGCTTTCGCAATGCTGCGCTAGTCTATGCCATGGAGATCAATCGTAAGTTGAATGAATGAATCCAAAGCTCTTTGTTTTTTTTTATCCACCTCACCCGGATAGGAGATTCCTTCCTTCCTTTGCTTCATCGGGTGTTTTGGGGCTGAGTTCAGCTCAGCTGCATAACACCCAACACACACACACACACACCCCTGCCCCCAAAGCTGCTTTCAACATGCATCTTAAACCTGTCCGGCTGCCAAAACTCCACAGCTTGCAATGCTTGGTGGGCATGTGGAAGGATGGTGGATGAGCAGCCGGTGAGAATTTAGCTTGCGCTCTCTCTCTCTCTCTAAGCAACGGATTACACGGAGTGCTATTCTTGCATTTGGGTTGGTGGCAGTAGCTCCTCCATCTGTCACGCCTTCTGTTCTCTTCGGCTGGAGGGGAGAGATGGGAACTCAGCGTTTCTCCACCACTGTAGAAGGAAGAGGCTCTTTTCAACCGTCTGAGCTTCCTAGCGTTTTATCTGCCCCTTAAAATCCACCTGCATCTCTCTCTCTCTCCCTCAAGAGATGAGGCTGGCATCCATCCAGACTATGAAATTGACATCCAGGAAACCTCCAGGATTTGTGGGAGACATTTCCCCTTAAATGTAGTTAAGGAAAAGACGCTTGATGGCCATTTCATTGGAAGCCCGAAGCCTCCATAATCATCCTCAAAGCTGCTTTTTCCAAAAGACACCTGGACTTTCTTGGGTTTGTTTGTTTTTTGCTTTGCAAACATTTCGCTTTTCATCCAAGAAGCTTCTTCAGGTCTTCTTCAGAACTGAAGAAGTTTCCTAGCTGAGAAGTGAAATGTTTGCAAGGGGAGAAAAAAACACCTAAGGAAGTCCAGTTGCCTTTTGGAAAAAGCAATTTTGGGACAACCTTGACCTGAAGGATGAAGAATCTCCATAGATGCCTCCATAATCATCCTCAAAGCTGCTTTTTCCAAAAGACACCTGGACTTTCTTGGGGTTTTTTTCTTCCCTTTTCCAACATTTTGCTTCTCATTCAAGACGTTTCTGAAGCTCTGAAGAAGCTTCTTGGATGAGAAGCAAGACATTTTCAAAGAACAAACCAAGGAAGTCCAGTTGCCTTTTGCAAAATGCAGCCTTGGGACAACCACGACTTGGAAGGATGGAGACTCTCCCCAGGTGCCTCCATAACCATGCCTCCCCATTTCTACAGAAGTGTGCCTGTGCCCCATTAGTTGCGAAGCCTAATCCAATTTCCTTCCCAGCTCCTTGTGGGGATAACCTTTACGATGAGGATGGCAAACGGCTCCCCCCTTGCATCCCCGGTGCTTGGCTGACTCCTGCCATCATGGCTTGCTACCTGCTGGTTGCCAACATTCTCCTGGTCAACCTGTTGATTGCGGTCTTTAAGTAAGTATTTCATCTTCCTTCCCCTGTCTTCCGGTTGAAAAGATCTCCAGCGTCAGACTTCAGTGGGCAGGATCCAGGGGTGGGTTCCGGATGTTTTCGCTGCCGGTTCGCTCAAGGTTGCGCTGCGTATGCGCACACACAGCAATAAAAAATTATCCAAGATGGCGGCGCCCATGGAGACGCCAAAGGGACTGGCTCCGTGACGTCATTGCCAAGTTACTACCGGTTCTATAGAACTGGATAAAACTGGTAGGAACCCACCTCTGGCAGGTTCACTATGACTCTTGACAAAAAACAGAAATTGTGTACATGAATTGATAGACAGTAAGGTAACAAACAGAGCAGAAGATGAAGAAATCATAAGATGCAATCATCAATGACGCTTATTTTATATACTCAGAGGAACACAAGCAGGCTGTTAACGGCAAGTAGTCCTCAAATTTAGAGCAATTCATTTAATGACCATTTGATGTTACAACAGCACTGGAAAAATGACTTATGACAGTTTTTCACACTTATTATTGCAGTATCGCCGTGGTCATGTGATCAAAATTCAGATGCTCAGCAACTGACTCAGACCTATGACGGTTGCACTGTCCCGGGGTCACGTGATCCCCTTTTGCGACCTTCAGATAAGGAAAATCAGTGGGGAAGCAACACAACCACGTTACTAACTGCAGTGATTCACTTAGCAAATGTGGCAAGGAAGGTCGTAAAATGGGGCAAAACAACTGTCTCGCTTAGCAACAGAAATTTTGGGCTCAATTGTGGTCGTAGGCTGAGGGCCACCTGTGTTGGTAGATGGTGCAAGTTATTCTCTGTTTGTTTCCCCATCACAATGGCTGCTGGGCCGAGATTCACTCGATGGGCGCACCTCCCACTAACATTCAGTCTCATCTACTCTTTGCAGAAAACAAGGACTGAAAGATATTTCCAGTTTATATCTTCATCTTGCTCTGCCCTGGGCACAGATGTAGAGGCCTAGATACACATGTCTCTGTCCACTTTGGGTGTTGTTGTGCTTTGAAATCAACAAGAAGCCACTTTTTATTTTGTTGCCCACAGCTGAGTGTCCGATAGTTGAAAAGGGCATGTGTTTGAAAAAGGAATTGGGTGCCAGTTGCACAGCTAATTCATTCAGGCAACAGGAGAGGAGAGAGGAGAGAGAGAAAGAGAGAAGCATTAGTTTGTAAATATTGACACAATGATGTTTGTGTGTAGAGTCGATAAATAAAACCGGCCCTCTAGAAATTGGGTCACGCAGTTGACATATTCTTACCTGGGGTAAATCACAGTGGAAAGGAGAGGAATAAGGCAGAAATCTGAAGACCCCTCTCCACAAGTCCGTGATGGGTGCAAGATGATATTACTACTCATTGCCGAACGTTCAACCAAAGGAGATGATCTCGTGCATTGCTGTGCCATCATGGGTTTTCCAACTGGATTTCTGGATGCTGGTTGGGGAATTCTGGGAGTTGGAGTCCACAAGTCTTAAACCTGCCAAGTTTGGACACCCTTGCTGTAGTCTAGACGAATCCTAGCTTGGTAGTAGAGAGAACTGCAGCGACCTGGCTGAATGGTGGTGTTGTATCTCTTGCAGCAACACTTTCTTTGAAGTGAAATCCATCTCCAACCAAGTCTGGAAATTCCAGCGGTATCAGCTGATCATGACTTTCCACGACAGGCCCGTCCTCCCACCCCCCATGATCATCTTCAGCCACCTGTACATCATCATTGTGCGCGTCTGCTGCCGCTGGAAGAAGCACAAAGAAGGGGACCAGGATGAACGTGATCGTGGGCTAAGTATGGGGAGAACACTCTTTTCTAGCAGACACCCAAGCTCCAATCGTTGGGGGGGAGGGGTCTGTCCCAAAGGTGCTTTTTCAAGAGGCAACCGGACTTTCTGGTTTTCCTTTGAAGACGTTTCGCTTCCCATCCAAGAAGCTTCTTCAGCTGAAGAAGAAGCTGAAAGGCTGAAGAAGCTTCTTGGATGAAAAGCAAAACGTCTTCAAAGAAAAACAAGAAAGTCCAGTTGCCTCTTGGGAAAAAAAAAGCAGCTTTGGGACAACCATGACCCGGATGACTGAGCATCTCCATAGACGTTCAGGGTCTGTTTCCTGCCTACAAAGACCCCCAAACAGAAAACCAGCAGAACAAGGAAGAGGCTGAGCTACAAGCTTCTCCCATGATAGGTTGCAAAGAATTAGAACTACGATGCCTTTGCTCTGACCTAAGCGTAGTATACAAAATTATCTGCCACAATGTCCTACCTGTCAATGGCTACTTGATAATACATGAGCACACAATAGATACAAACTTAAGGTAAACCGCTCCAAATTCGATTGCAGAAAATTTGACTTCAGCAACAGAGAGGTCAATGCCTGGAATGCACTACCTGACTCTGTGGTTTCTTCCCCAAACCCCCAAAACTTTGACCTTAGACTGTCTACTGTTGACCTCACCCCATTCCTAAGAGGTCTTTAGGGGGGCGTGCATAAGTGCACCAGCGTGCCTACTGTCCCTGTCCTACTGTACCCATTTAATCGTATCCATTTCCTGTATTCATAATCATGTTTATACTTATATGTTATTTGTTTTTTGAGGTTTTCACGGGTGCCTTTATGTAGGTATTAACCCGAACAACAAAATACTTATATCTGTTACATTATACATGATTGACAAATTAAATAAATAAATATTTTCCATGACCCCTAAACTGCCATCCATGGATGACCCAGAGCCACAGAACGACAGAGCTGAAAGAGATCACAACCTTCCTTTCTCTCTCTTCAATATGCAGGAAAACCCATCAGGCCATCTATGATGATCTCTAGGCTCTCCATTTTGGGGGGGCTGTTAAGACAAAGCTCAGTGCTACGTTTCACGGATGGTTTCATGGCTTCCCCCCCCCTGCACCTTGTTGAGGGCTGGATGGATCTAGGCCGTCTCTAGTGATTGGATGAGATTGTTTATGAGTAAATGTGGTCACGAGTGGGCTAATAATATCGCAGGAAGCTTTCCAGTCGTTATTTTGACAGCTCAACTGTTGCACTGTGGTTCTCACCGCTAGATTTAGGCTAGTGGCATTTAATGATGTTCTCTACCAGCGCCCCCTCCAAAGCTTTAAATCAACATCTCTAGCAAACCTGGTTCTGCTCTCTTGGCATATTTCAGCCCGATGACGACAGAGCAGAGATGACGGGAAACAGCAGCTTAAAAACGTGCCCTTCCCTCCGTCCTTTGAAGTATTGTGAAAACACAACGGACAGCTGTTGCTTCTTCAAAAAACCCTTGTCAGCCCTCCCCACAACGCACCTGCTAGAACGAAACAACGTGACTCAGTAACTCTCTTCCTTCTGTCTGTCTCAGAGCTCTTTCTAAGCGATGAAGAGTTGAAGAAACTCTACGAATTCGAAGAACAATGCGTGGAGGAATATTTCCGAGAGAAAGAAGACGAAGAGCAGTCCTCCAATGACGAACGCATCCGAGTTACTTCTGAAAGGTACCCTCAATGGGAATCAGTCCTTCCCCTCCCCCCCAAGGAAGCTAAAGAAAATACCATCTGGGAGCATTTTGGTATTTTTCTTCTTCTGCCATCTCTGTGTCCACGTACAGTGGTTGAAAGTTTCAAAAGCTTCTAGACCTCACCCAAGTCAAAATTGGGAACCAATGAAGAATCAGCTTTCAGCACTAATTTCTGAGTCCTCCAATTAAAACCAGAAAAAAAAAGAATAATTTTTCCTAATTATATGTCTTGTCTGCTGAAAGTCATGGAAACTGTTGCTTTTCACAAATCCAAGAACTTTCCTTAGAGGAGTCCAACTGATTCCTGCTTCCCTATTTTTTTAATGCCCTCATATTTTGCCATACTTTATTTCAACCCCCGCTTCCTAATTAGGAACCTATGACTGGGAGAGTGGACAATTGGACACCTGAAGGGCCTGACCCCAAGGCAGTTAAATGATAGCCATAGCTTTCAGCTGAAAAAGTCAACTTTTATTAGAAAGTTAAATGGCTACTCTTGAAAAGTTTGAGTTGTCCAGCCAAATACCTGGCCCCACTAAATTAATTGACCCTCATTTCCCCCCCTCTTATTCTCTTGTTTTTCTTTTACGATGTTGCCCTGATCAACAAAGAACTTTCTCAGAATCCATCAATTAAACTAATTAAATTCCTGATAAGAACTGAAGAAAATTTCCCCCTCACTTCTCTTGTCCCAAACTGGTCATTCTAATCTTCAGGAGAACTGAACCTGTTTTGCTGAACCATCCGTTTCTTCCCACCCTTCAGGGTTGAAAACATGTCGATGAGATTAGAAGAAGTGAACGAAAGGGAGCATTTCATGAAAGCTTCTCTTCAGACGGTGGACCTTCGACTTTCTCAGCTGGAAGACACCTCTGGCCGCATAGCAACAGCTCTGGAGAAACTGGCCGGCATTGACACAACGGAGTTGACTCTCCCACGTTCTCGGGCCTCCTCTGAATGTGACGCGGCTTATCTTTTGAGGCAAAGCAGCGTGAATAGTTCGGATAGTTACAGCATCTACCGCTACCAGACGGATGAGCTGATGTGTGACACCTTGCCCACTCCGATGTCTCCAGCGCTGGCGTTGCGTAAAGCAGATTCCAAGATGCAGCTGGCTCCAGAACGTCAAGGAAGCCTCCGTTCTGTCTTGGGCCCAAATGTGGCGACCTCTATGGAAACCAGTAAGAACACCTTAGAGGTCGTTCAGGGTGTCCCTAGCTCATATTCCAGTTCAGGAGACCCACAGGATCAGTCTCCAAGTTACGAGTCCATAACTCAATCTCTTACGCGAATGGATAGTATTGAGAACCGTCGGTCTGGAACCCAACCAGCTCTGAAGAATGCCCAGCTACCTCTAGGGAAGACCAAACTGGAAGCCACCATCTCTTACCCCTTGGACAAGCCTAGAGCAAGGAGATACTACCCGACGGAAGCAAGCAACGCTTCTCATGCCGCCATAATGAAGTCAAAGAGTTTTATCTTTGCCCAAGGCGGAGATTTGGTTGGCGGGTATAACAACTGGACGGTGGTGGACCAAGAATATAGGACTATCATGAACCAAGTGTGCCCTTCTGCGGTTCAGCAGTGGACTGCTGAATGGAAGTATGAACTTCAGCAAAAAATGGACGATGAGCCCCCTCCCGAATATCCAGGTATTGTGCCTCAGCTGGAGGATCAAGTAGAGCAGAAGTATTTGCTGGCCAGCCCTGAAAAGAATAGTGAGATGGGCAAAGTTGGAGGCCTCAGTCTCTCCCCCGTGTCCTCACCGCTCATTCAGAGGAGGCCATCATGCAACAGACACTCGGTGAAGTCAGGAAGAACTGGTAGATATCCACCTGGGCGGTCAAGGAGTTTACACAGCCGTTCTCAGAGAACCAAGTCCGTTAAGGAGAGGCTAAGTAGGCCAGGACACGCCAGTAGCATCGGCAGTTTGATGATACCTCCTGGATCTCCAACGGAGGAGCAGAAAACAAATCAAGAAAAACCCTCCACGGAAACCGAGTGCTAAACGGAGACCTTTTTCGATGAGTGAGCCTCAGGAGATGAGATTGGGCTGGCTTTGCTAGGCCCTGACAAGAAAAGACCGATAGGATAACACTTCTCAAGGTGAATGCAGGTCACACCCAAGAAAACCAGACCTGTTATCTCATTTTCTTGTGCCACATACTCTCAGTCATGGAGGCAGATTCCAACTGGACATTAGAAAAACCTCCGAAAGGTGCCAGAGCAAGAGAAGAGCAGAATCCACTTCATTGGAGCTTCTCCAGCACAGGTTAGACAGCTGGTCCGTTGGAGAGGCTTTCGTCTGGATCCTGAACTGAGCAATGGAACCAGCGTGATGGTTTCCATCTCCTCTTCCAACTTGGGGACTCTGTGAATGGATAAACACAGCAGAGATAAAGAAGACGTGACGGAATGACAGCTTAATTGTGTCCCTCCCTCCCTTCATTATTTTTCTCTCCTTCCTTCCTTCCTTCCTTCCTTCCTTCCTTCCTTCCTTCCTTCCTTCCTTACTTCCTTCCTCCAATATATTTACAAAGAGAGACACCTTCA
>JANHFT010008377.1:0-15285 GCA_032467955.1 Pseudoxenodon macrops | reverse complement strand
GAATGCTCCAACACTGGAAGTTTTTAAGAAGATGTTGGATAACCATTTGTCTGAAGTGGTGTAAGGTTTCCTGCCTAGGCAGAGGGTTGGACTAGAAGACCTCGAAGGTACCTTCTATTCTATTCTATTCTATTCTATTCTATTCTATTCTATTCTATTCTATTCTATTCTCTCCTCTCCTTGGAATCCAAATGGAAGTCCTATTACGGTTTCTGATTCTAGGGTTCTCACTTGGCCACTATGCAAACGCAATGCTGAACCAGGTATGTCTTTAGATCTGGCCTCCTGGCAAGCATGAGCACTGAGTGGGTGTATCCTAGTTATCAGCAGTGGCCTATGGGGGCGGGGATCACTGAGTCCTGCTTGCCTGGATGCCATTCCTGTGAAAGTGATACCAAACTAATGTAAAGGCAAAGACAGATTTAACAAATAGACAATGCATGCACACAGGTGACTTTTATATATTCAGTTATGTACTTCAGCATTTTAAGGTTTTAGAGACATCTCTGGTTTAAAGCACAGCTTTATTTGTTAGCAGATTGAAGGTTTCAATACGGCAATGTGCTCCAGAAAAACTCTGCCTTGGAAGCTTATAGAGATTCCCTCTTAGCTCAATTCTAATTGTCTGTCAACTTAATTAAGGGTACCACTACATTTGGTATGTTTTCAATATCTGGTTCAGATACAGGGATTTGACTTCGAGGCAGAGCTTCATGTATTTTGCTTTTAATCTTCTGATTTAAATGAGAAACTGGCGGTCAGGATAATGAGCTGGTCACTACCCACTCATGCTGTTCCACTGATCTAAAAGGCTGCACCTGCCAGGTGCTCACGGTTGTGAACTCCATGGGAGCGAAGGAAGATGCTAGCTACACTCTGGTTCCCTTGAACATTTGCACTGCTTGGAAGTTAAAATTTGAAATCATAATTGTGTTTTGCCTACATCATTAGTTCAGCCACATAAATGCAGAAGTAGCAAAAACAAAAACAAGCAAATATGATGAACTGTAGGAGAAGAAGCTACTACCACGGGTGTTTTTTTTCCACCTCAGATCTGTCCATGTTAAAATGGTCACTTTGCACAGACATTAAGGAAAACGAATAGCAAAAACCCTTTTCAAAACAAGACAATCCTTTTTTTAAATTTTCTGAGAAATTTGTGCATCCCGAACATCATTTTTCCCTCAGTAATGTTAAGAGTTGGCCCACGAAGGACATGTTGTTTAATGTCAGATGGATTCTTTAGCTAAACGTATTCCCTCTTCTACCCTTGGTCTATTTGTTTGTCGTTTTGCAGGTGAAACCCAAAAATTGGAGACTGTGTGGTTGTCTGGTATCTGCCAAAATGAAAAGAATGAAGTGATGAGCAGTAAGCTAGACATTGATAACATGGCGGGGGTCTTTTATATGCTCCTGGTGGCAATGGGGCTGAGCTTGCTTGTCTTTGCTTGGGAACACCTGGTGTTTTGGAAGTTGCGGCATTCGGTGCCAAAGTCCCACAAACTTGATTTCCTTCTAGCTATAAGCAGGGTAAGTAATGTTCCTGCAGAGGCAGTTTATTTATTTATTGAGTTTTTTATTGTATTTTTGTGTTGCCCAAATGCCATCCCTTCTGAGGGCTCACAAGTAAAATCAATTAATCAATCATCATCATCCTATATCAAGAGATTGCAGCTTCCTGCAATAACACCAGCGGAACTGCAAAAAACTGTGCTACTCGGAACATCATACATTTTAAGAAAATACTTGGTTCATACCTAAGATGCTGGCAGCAACTCGTATCAACCATCAACGCGAGTCAATGATATTTGCGATACATTGTTAAATGTTCAGTTGACTGAGTTTCATGTTTAATGAATAAAATAAATAATAAAATAAAAGAGATAATAATATATTCTTTACTAATTACCGTTTCCCTGAAAATAAGACCAATCAGGCTTTTGAGCGCATGCGCTAAAATAAGCCACCCCCTGAAAATAACCCCTCCCCAAAACACAGCAGCAGCCATGAGGTGACCACGCTCGCCGCCTCCTGCACCTCAAAAATAATAAGACGTCCTCGAAAATAAGGCCAAGCGCTTATTTCGGGGTTCAAAAGAAAATAAGACCCTGTCTTATTTTCAGGGAAACATGGTAATTAACGGTGCAAATGAAGGCCAACACTAGCTGAAGAACTGGCAATTTTGATTTCACATTTTGGTGTACAGGTAATCCTCAACTTACGACCACAATTGAACCCAAATTTTCTGTTTCTAAAAGAAAAACAGTTGCTAAGTAAGTTTTGCCCCATTTTATGACTTTTCTTGCCACAGTTGTTAAGTAAATCACTGCCGTTGTTAAGTTAGTTACATAGTTGTTAAGTCAATCTGGCTTCTTCATTGGCTTTGCTTGTCAGAAGATCAGATAAGGGGACCACATGACATTGGGACACTGCAAACATCATAAATGCATTCTAATTGCCAAGCATCAGAATTTTGATCTTGTGGCCGTAGGGATGCTGCAAGGGTCACAAGTGTGAAACACGGTCATAAGTCACTTTTCAGTGCCATTGTAAATTTGAACTCATCTCACGGGGGGGGTGTCTGTTGTAGGGAAAATAGGAGGCGGAAAACAACATTATGCAAGCGGCCTTGAGTTGCACCAATAAAAGTGGGATACAAATCTGATGATCATACTAATCATAATCAAAATCCTCCTTCCATTACCCCAGGAAATACTCTTTATTTTTAGGGCTATTCTTTTGTGTAAACGTTCATTAAAAAAAGAACAATTTAAAGTATTAATTCATTCATTAGGTTTGTGTTTCCACCTACTGTTCAGCGTGTTCCTTTCTCCACAACAACTATTCTGAGGCTGAGTTCCACATACTGCACTAAGCAGTAATATATGGATTCAGCTGCTGTGATTTATGAAACATGACTTATAGTCCAACACTTTGGGTGGACTCCACCAACTGTGGTTCATCTGGTAGACCATGACTAAAAATATGGCTTATCATGAGGTGTAAGCCCACCCTGAGAGATAGATTAAGCTGGAAGAGGAGCAATTCCTCCAGGGCACCAAATCCCAGTTCAACAGCCTCATCACATCACTGCATGCTATTTTCTTGATTTTAGGGGTAACATCACCTTACAGAGGGTACGTTCTGTGCTAAAATTGACTCGACACATTAACTATATTTTAGGGTGCTTTTCATTTTCTTCTTTTCAACATTTGTAATAATATGGTAATAGCTTTGCATTAGGTCCCCAATTTATACTTATGTAAATTATAATTTTGTATCATAAAAACAACTTGGTGTAATCTGCTCAGTATCTTTTACTAAGGTCATACTGATAACTAAAGTTATATTGATAACTATCCATTTCTAGATGCTATCTTTTTTGAAAATACACTTTTCTTCTAAATGAAAATAAAACAAGTATTCAGATAAAAAACAGAATTTAAAAATTGGCTCTACACAACAGGACATCTAGCAAAACATTAGTGGCATCATCAATGTGTTCAAATGCTATGGTTGCCAAGACATTCCCCTCAAAAAGCAATTTTGTGACTCTTGGCAATGGGAGCAGACATGACACTCTATTTCTCTCTTTAAAGGGAAATTAATTTTTACTTCCCATATTTTGGGTAAAATATTCTCAAATCATTGTCTGTGCAAGAGATAGGAGATTTGTTATTTTCTAGATGCAAAATTCCCCCTGTTTTTCCAGATCTTTGGGTCTCCAGAGAGATCCACAACAAGGGAGGTGATGCTTGAATGTCAGCTTACGGACATTGTACTTTAAGGGCTTAAAATACAATCGATCGGCTACATTTTCAATAGTCTGTTTGGGTTGGAAATTGTGATCAAAGTAAAATAAAAATCCTTTGGAACAGAACTGGCTGGGAATTCTGGGATAAATATGTGGCAAGATGAGTAGCAAATAAATTTATTACAGTAAATAATAATTTAATAATAAATAATAATAAAATTTGTTTTTCTCTCAGTTCCTTTGTCAAGTTTGCAGCTTTAGGTCTGTCTACTCAAAGTGCTGCCATAAATCAATTAAACCCAGCTTCAGCTAACTGATGCATAAGGGGCAATATTGTTTGTTATTCAATCATTTGTCGTCATCCCCCCTCCACATAAGGCCTCTTGCTCTCTCTAGGTGTTAAATCTTATTAAACTTGTGACAGCCTAAATGCTTAGTAAGAGTTCTCATGAAATTGTGTGAATAATAATAGCCAGATTCCAAACAACTCAGTAATTCTAGTAGGTAGGAAGATACTTTGGCTGTCTTCACTCACAACAACATGCGTAGAGGTGAAGAGCTGCAAATTATGAATGTTTTAGGCAATACAATGTTTATACAAACTAAAATGATTGCCAGTTCAGAGAATGCAATAAAAGCTGGAAGTTGACTATGGGAATTACTCCTGTGCAAGGAGTAATCACTCAAGGATTTTCACTGTTTATAACTTGTCATATTTTAAATAAATTTTCCATCCAATATCTCAATTATGGACAAGTTTTCAAGCAGAGCAGCAGAGGATTTTGATGTTTGGGCAAATTCCCAAAAAGTTATTCTAAACTGCTTTTGGGGAGTTTTCAGCCTTACTAATAATCCTGTCCTAACAAACCTCCCTGGTATAGACTTATGAGGTGGGATCTGCTGTCAAAATTTCTAAAAACAAATTAGAAAAGTGCCACTAATATTAATTTGTGTGAAATGTATTTAAAAATAAAGTAATTAGAAAACAGTTTCCACAATTACTAAGAAAGAAAACAATCATGCTTACTGAACAATAATTTATTTTCCTGTTGAGTTCTATTACATTTATATTGCATATACATTTTCAAGTCCTTTTGTCTTTTCCATTATAAACATCTTAGCTAAGCAATAAAAACACAATAAAAATACTTATGTTTCAAGTCATGTGTAAATAGAAGCCAGACAGAAAATAACAATTTATACAATTTGAGCTTTTACCTATTGAAACATTCATTTCCTGTTATTGTTAAGAGCTTTAAATACCTAAATTAAACCCATGTATTTGAGAAGCATTTTCTGAATTCTAGTTACATGAAATCTCTTAACCAGCCACTAGATTCATTGCATCTCATAACAATCATTATTAGGGTCCTCAAGGAATATTTTACAAAATTTAATTAAGCAGCAAACACTTTAAAATACAGAATGGAGACAGTTATGAAGCTAACAACTTGAACACAAGATTCCATACTGAGAGATAAAGAGAAGATGGCTTCATTATACTAAAGCATCTGCCTGAATGAGCAGCTCATTGTAGAAGAGGGAACAGTTCTTTCCAGTCACTATGTAGTGAGTTGTTGGATCTTTATTGTGGAATCAAGATTTTCCACATAAGACCAACAATTGAAAACATTTAAAAAAAAAGTTCTGTTCAATCTTCCCTAACTAATTTTAGTAGAAAATGTCCTCTCTGAATCTTCCTATTTCAAGGTTGAAGAGTCTGATATACAGGTTTATATGGTTTTAGCATTTAGTTTTGCTCAGATAAAGGAAATGATTCAATATTTATGAGTTCTCTCTGTGAAAAAAAGACTAGCTTAGTATCATCATGGCTCATTCCTTCTCAAGACAATTTGTCATTCTTTTCTTGTTTCATCTTGTATTCCTAGGGTATTTACAGCTGTTTTAATGGAGTTCAGAACCTGGAGAGTCCTGTCCGTATTTACAAACCGGATGTCACAGCTAACTCTGCTCAAGCCAATGTGCTTAAGATGCTGCAGGCAGCCAAGAATATGGTATCAACAGCCAGTGTTGGAAACTCACTGGAAAATGCTACACGCACTATAGAGAACTGGTCTAGTAGGAGTGAAAACTTCCAAACAACTTTCTCCTTAAGGACTCCCCAATTTGTGATTCAAAACACTAGTGGGTCAAACAGGCCAGCTCCTTCCTCCAACACTACAACAACTGAGAGGAGGAATCTTCCACCCTTGCTTCTGGCACCTCAGCAAACTGTGGGACCAGTCAGTGAAAGCTGCGGAGAGACAATTGAACACTCACCGATACTCCATCCACTGAAATTACGAGGCAACTGCTCTGAAGATAAGATTATTCCAGGCTTTGCTGTGTACCACTCTCCACAGTATTTGGTAAGCACATCTCAGGCTAACCTCAGAAAACACATTGGAAGTCCACTTAGTGATGCTCCTCATTCCCCAATCAGGGCTCTTCAGGAACTTTCTCCACATAATCATAATCAGTATAAGCTCCCCATGTCCAGAGGCCACGGGAAACAAAAATTCCACCAGAATGATCACCTGTATAAGGAAGGTGAGCTTAGCAGTGCAACCCAGGAGTCAAGGCTAGCTTTCTCTTCTGAGAAGAAAAAGAATTTGGAAACACACTACTTGCCTCATCCCTGTATATATAATTCCTTCCCAAAGGACAACAGAACTTGTAGACCCTTTGCACATAAAGAATACGACCCACTAGAGCTGGGGAGAGAAAAGGAGACCTATACAGCTAGCCTGTCAAGGTCAACCTTGGAACAGCACGAACAGTTCCATTCTCTAGGCATCTGGAAGCATCCACCAAAGTGTTCCAGTTCCAGGGATGTCCTGGACTTCTTTCCCAAAGCTAGCTTGATCCCCAAAGCAAAACTGCTGCCTGGGATCCATCATGGAGTCCACCACCATTCTCCTGGTGCCCTTAGGCCAAGCAATGCGTGCAATAGGAAATGTATGCAGGCCGATGGTATACGTTGGGAGGAGAAACAGCTGCTACATTCACAATCTATGCGGCTCCCATCCTATCGGGAGGCCTGTCTACAGAACATCTCAGGCATACACAGGGCTTCTTCGGCTCTAGTGCAGAAGCAATATGCTTATGTGAACTCATACCCAAATTTACCTATTTATTGGAGAAGCTTTCATCCAGGCTCTTCTCACCTATGTGAACAATCCGGTGCCTCCCAGCACTGTTTCAGTCAGGCATCCTGGCCCTCAGGCAGCAGGGATTTCTTGGTCCATGAGGATGGACAGAGGGCCATGTACTTTGACAGCACACAGAGAGACTGCAGGAATCAGAGCAGGGTTTATCCAACATTTATTCAGATGGCCAACACTGAGAGGAGAAATACGTCGACAACCCCAAGGATGCACAGCCCTTGCGCAACAAGATCATGGAGGCGCATATCCAGCCTAGAATCTGAAGTCTGACCATGGGAAAAGGCGGTGGGGTGGGGTGGGGAGAGGAATGACGCTAAGAGTGCCTGCACTTGTTGCGTAACTTATCATTCTCATGCACAAGAAGCCACTTCTGTGGGGGCACTCTAGAAATAGACTCTTGTGGGCAAGTGACAAACCATCTTGAACTATTGATCTCCTCTTCCCCTATTATACCGGTACCAAGAAAAAGTCACGGACTCTTCTGTACACACAAGAGCAAGTGACCTTTTTCTTTTATCTCCTGCTGGAATTAAGATCAAAGCAACACTCAAAGCCCAGTCGAAGGCACTTTAAAGACTGCATTCCAAAGTCTTCCATTGCTGAGCACTGGAGCACTCATTTCATGCAAAAGGCTCCTGGTGGCAATTCACAGCATGCAGCCTCTGTGTGGATAGCTTAAGACGCATCGATTCCAGTGTCAAAACGTCTACATCGCAGTGCCAGCTATTTTTCAGAGCATGCTGTCCATGACACAGCTGGAAACGGCCGACAGCATCCTAATAAAAATTAGGACTATCTTGTTTACCCCTATGCACTGATATAAATGGAACTATATAAATGATTAACGGGAAAATACTATATTTTTAGTGTTTTACATTACCCTCTGATTCTTCATAAAGAGCCTCAAATGCCATGTGTTAAAAATGTATTAACTTCCCCTTTCTTTTTCTCATGTAGCTTTTGGCTGCATTGGCAAATCTTGTCTTTTACACTATCCCTAAAACAGTGAAAAGGCTTCCTTGCCTTTTTAAAAGTACAGCATCATATAAAAGACATATTTAAAACAATAGCTGCTATTGCCACATCAAATTTGAACTGCTGAGCAAATACAGGTGACAGGAAAGTATCCGTGAGAATGTTATTGTCTCATTATGTAGACTTAACATTCCAGATTCATTCAGGTGTCTCTCTTACTCCCAGAGCATGACCAAAAATTCAAATTCAGGCAGAAATATTCTTATACATCAAGAAGGCATTAGAAAAAGAAGCTGTGTAGCTTCCCAGCTTCGGATAAAGTATTTGTAGCAGCCTAGTGAAGACTCCCGTGTTTAAAAGGGATCACCAGAGAGGCATTCAGTGCCCCTGTTGACTGTCTTTAAAAACTATTTATGTTTAACAGCAAATGCAGACTAGCTTATTGGTTTGCAAATAAAAGACGATCACCAACATACACGTTTTCTATATGGAGAATTCCAGAAGCATGCTGAATCTTATAGCTGTAAATTATAAGAGAAAGGTTTGGGATTTAAAAAACAAAAACTAAGGGAGCCAACAAGAACTCCAGAACTAATGGGATGCTGATGGTAGACAGTTGAGCCTACAGAAAAACAAGCAAAAAACAACAACAATTGGAAACTACTTCACTCATATTGTCTGCGGACTAGAATTGCAAAAAGGAATATTTTTTGCTACTATCTTTTGTTTAAGGATGGGAAAGCTAGTATCCCTTAGATCCTTGCCCCTGCAGGTAAGCTGTTCCAGAGGAGGGGGCCATGAAGAGGCTTGCCCCAGGTGTCTGCTTGCTGAAACTATGCAGGAGGAGGCACCCATTTTGCTGGCTCTTATCAGATGGGCATATACAGACAGTCTTGCAGATAGCCAGTCTGAAGCCAGATAGGGCTTTGCAGAAGATAATCCGTACCTTAAATTGTCCCAAAAGTGCTTTTCCAAAAGGCAACTGGACTTTGTTTTTCCTTTGTTTGAAAAACCAAGCTCAGCTGCCTTTTGAAAAAGCACCTTTGAGACAACCATGACTTGGATGACTGAGAATCTCCATAGACATTTAGCACCTTAAATTCCACTCAGAAGCTGTCTGGCAATCAACAGCAGTTCTGCAATAGTGGTGTTACTAACTTACATGACTAAAGCAGGCTCCACTTGTTACTCTGTGCAGCTGGATTTTGAATTGGCTGTAGCTCCCTATTGGCCCTCAAGGGCAGCCCCATATAGAGCGAATTACATTCCTCTTGTTATGAAGTGACAAGAGCATGAATTACCTCAGTAAAACCTCTTCTTCCATGAAAGGCCACAACTAATGTACCAGCTGAACCTGGAAAAGGACTCTTCTGCCACAACTTCCACTGTTATTATAGCAGGGGTCTTGAGCACAGAAGAAGCTCCGGGTTGCAAACTTGCTCTCCACCAGGGGATTTGTTCTAGAATTAGTTGGATTTTTCTTTTTCTGGAATCGGAAGACTTTAATTCAACAGCCATTCCATTTTGCTGGGATAAACCCAAGCTGTTTCTTTCCCCTTCCAATTTTTAACAGCTTGTAGGCATAGCATTGCCTATTTGGTTCAAGGTGTAGGTATGCAACTGGATTATCATCAGCATATTAAAGATGCCTCACCTATGCTAGTAGGGGACCTCCCCTACAAACTTTGGTTAGATATTAAATATTAAGAGGGGCTGAATGCCTCACCTGCTCTGGAAGGAAGAGAACCATTACAGCTCAGTGGTGCCCAAGGGTTCTTCCTAACCTTGCAAGTAATCTAGAAGAATATCTCAATGGTAGCGAAAACTGTCAAGAAGGTCTGGCAGGACCAGAAACTTTACCCTCTTCCCATCCAAGTCCTTTCCCAGGTCATCTACAAGAAGGACCAATGCATTTTCATTTTCCCTTCTCGCCATTGTGAAAGTAACCTCCACTGAGAAACTTTTGATGTAAAATTAGGAAAGGGACAGTAACTAACGCAACGCTCATGTTTTAGTTTGGCTTCTCTTATGTAAGCATTGTTGACCATAAAGCCATCCACTAAAACATTACATTAAAATAATATTCTATTCTGAGCAATACAAAGACAGAAAAGAGCTGTGTTGAGTCTTCCAAATTTATTGTCATTGAAGTTGCTAGATTTCTTTCTTTTCTCCAGGTGAATCCTGTTTCTTAATTGCAAATATTTTGCTTACAAACCCTTGGGAGTTTATGGCCATGGCTAGAGCACAGGATTTGATATGTATGTTTGTGGGTAGATCTTGGGGACATAGGAAGTAATCTATGTCCTTCATGCATAATCAGTCTTCAGTCCTCTCTACTAATATTCTGGGAAATATTTCTAACAAATGAAGAAAGAACTGTTTACCCTTCATACTTCATAAACTGTGAAAATTACACTGAGATTTGCAATGTTGACTTTTTTTCCCCCTTTCAAGGCACTTTAAAAGTAACACCAGTTGTAACGACACTCACCCCCCCAATCCCCACCGAGGGCAATATATTTATCAGGATCAATTAAAATATAAAAGAATATGCAATAGGGGTAGGGTTTTATAAGGTATGGGATATGCAGCAGGGTACCATACATCATTTGTGCTGCTTTAGAAAAGAGAAATTACATTATTTTTAAAAAAAATTCTGAAGAGAATAACTTGCTCTGTCTGTCTGTGTGCACCTTCGAGTCAGTTTTATAAATCTTGGTGATTAGCTTAACTAGTTCCTGAAGTTTTCTTGGCAAAGTTTTTCAGAAGTGGTTTGCCATTGCCCCCTTCCTAGGGCTGAGAGAAAGTGACTGGCCCATGGTCACCAAGCTGGTTTTATGTCCAAGGTGGGACTATATCTCACCATTTCCCAGTGTCTAGCCTGATGCCTTAGCCCAGAGGTGGGGAACAATGACCCCTTTATAACTTTTGGACTTCAATTCCCAGAATTCCTGAGCCAGCATGGCCGAGCATGGCTGACTCAGGAATTCTGGGAGTCCACAAGTCATAAAAGGGCCATCATTCCGCACTCATGCCTTAAGCCAGTACACCAAACTGTCTCTCACCTATCCCTTTACAAGGGAACTATTTTTACTGAAGCCTGATTTATTATTAATTTTCAAAATGTAGAGAATGAGAGAAAGTCGTGACTGCCTGGACCAGTCCCTGCAGTTTTCTTGGCAAGATTATTCAGAATGGGTTTACCTCCATTACCTCCTTCCGAGGGCTGAGAAAGTGTGACTGGCCCCAAGGTCACCCAGCTGGCTTTGTGACCAGTTTCCTGGTTTCTAGCCTGATGGCTTAACTGCTGACTAAACTAGCCGTTGCTAGTGCTGCTCCTGGAATATATTTTACCTCAGCTTCCCCCTGCCTGGTTGAACATATTCAGAGCAAACCTGACAGCATGAACGTTCAGGCTTTCAACAGAAATCAGAAAGAAAGAAAAGAAATGTATTTAATTTAGCTTCAGTATGTTGCTGGAGGTAGAGGGGTGGGGAAGGACCTTTGATATTTTTGTCCCTTCATTTCCACAAAGCTTGTTTTTTGTGTTTCACTCACTTTGCCTCATTATAATCCCAGCAGGATCAAAAATGTCTGAAGGAAAGATCACCTCCTTGCTAATTTTTCACTAATGTCACTTGCTAGCTAGGGGCTCATTTGACTTCAGTGATGGAGCTGCCCTTTTTCCAGATGGAATCAGTGGGGGCTAGGAGTGCCCAAGGAGCCTGCAAAATACCTGAGACAAAACAACTTGGCAGCACAACTGGGATGAAAAGGAGCCTGGGAGTTCCTGCTTTCCCTGCCGGTAGAAGAGAATCGTTTCTCCTATGCCAAATTTTCTTTTTATAGTGGGTTAGTGTAGACATTGGTGGCCCTCAACTTGTTGTTGGACATCTGACTCTTGTCTGCCTGTGCAGATGGGCAGTGCACAGCCCATCCTGAGGTTGTTACAGTTAAATTTGTCAGCAAGAGGGGCTGTTTTTATTTCACAAAACGGGAGAACAGAAATAGATGTGATAAGGGAAATGCATACATCTCTTTCTCTCTCTCCCTCTTTCTCTCTCTCTCCTATCCCACAGCATCATGAGCCATGGTGGAACAGTGGTTAGAATGCAGTATTGCAGGCTAACTCTGCCCACAGCCAGGGCTTTGATGCTGACCGGCTCAAGATTGACTTAACCTTCCATCCTTCTGAGGTCTGTAAAATGAGGACCCAGATTGTTGGGAGCAATGCGCTGACTCTGTAAACCTCTTAGAGGGGTCTATAAAGCACCATGAAGTGGTATATAAGTCTATGTGCTATTGCTATGTGTTATCTCTGTGTGAGGGACACTTTCCCCCCCTTCTCCAGCTGATCTTTGGAAGCCTTCACAAATCACAAAAGTGTTGTTTCCAAACTAAACACAATTGGCTGACTCTGCTTTAGAGTAACATTTGCAAATGAGTCATCCAGTTGACTTAAAAACAAAAACAAGAAAGACAAATACAGCAGTGCATGGTCCTTTGTTCCATCGCCTTTGAAACTTTTTAAGGAAAAAAACTCAGCCTTAGGTGTTTTGCATGCTGGCTTGGTTTCAGGGTAACTTTTTTACATTCAGAAGGAGGATGACTTCCTAGACAGTGAGCAACGTGCCTACAATCGCTGTCTCTGTCCCATCTGGTGACTCAATGACATCATCCAAAAGAGCAGTGCCAATTTTCCCAGCCTTTTTTTAAAAAGTGCTTTTAAAAACAGGAGCTCAACTGCCCCCTTTTTACCCTCCTCCTAAAATTGGGCTGCTAAAACCTGGCATTCAAATGATCATCACAAGGATATGGAACCAGTCTGGGGAGATTTGAAGGATGGGCAGAGAACACTTGGCCTCCCAGGGGTCTCATCTCCTGCTCTAGTTGTGTGCAATGATTTTGCCCCCAAATTAATCATTTTGACACCAGCGGTGAGATCTTGGGGCTGGTGTTCTCCCCTGTAAGAGGAGATGCTGTGACCATGTCTTAGAGCTTCTCACTAACAGCAAGCATGGATGCTTATTCTGTACACAAAACACTTGATGGCGGGAGCAGTACTATTATTAACCTAATGTAATTTCAGCAGAGAAAATGGGGAAAAACCTACCCATCGCTCCAACACACTTTCCATCCCCCAAAATGCATTTCTTTGTGCATGTCTGTTTAACTGAGTCTGATTCTCAGCACAAATCCTGGACAGTTGCCTCGACAAAGTTTCTCAAAACTGGTTTGCCATTGCCTTCTTTCTAGAGTTGAAAGAAAGTGACTGGCAAATGGTCACCCAGTTGGCTTTGTGCCCAAGATGGGACTAGAACTCACAATTTCCCAGTTTCTAGCCTGATGCCTTAGTCAATACACCACCCAGGCTCTCACCAATCTCTCACCTAGCGATTGTTACTGAAGCCTGATTTACTTTTTTTTTAATGTATAACCAATCAATGAATCATCTCATATTACAGATGATGGCAATCTGTTCTTCACAACAGCTTACTAGAATTCCATGTGTGCATATGTATATATGTAGAGTGTAAAATGTGTGCATGGTGTACGTTTTATTAAGCAAGGCGGTTTTGTCTGGAATCAGAGTTGGAAGGGATCTCAGAAGTTATCGAGTCCAATGCTAGATTGCTAAACCATAATGCTAAACCATTTTGGACAAAAAGTGATCCAGCCTTTTGTTGGAAGACCTCTGTTGAAGGAGGAATCGATCACTTCAGAAGACATCTAATTCAATTGCTTCACAGCACTTTTGGCGCAAAAATATGCTTAATCTAAATCTACTTTTCTATCGTTTGAACACAGCAGTTCTGGTCCTGATCTCTGGGGTGACACAAGAACAAGTCTTCCTCAACATGACATTCTTTTAGATCAGAGGTAGGTTCCTACCAGTTCTATCCGGTTCTATAGATTAGGTAGTAACTCCGTGGTGACGTCATCATGAAGCCAGTTCTGTTGGTGGCTCCGTGGGCGCCACCATCTTGGATTTTGCTAATTTTTGCTTCTGCGCATGCACAGATGCTAGTTTTTGACTGCCGCATGTGTGCTCGAGGCACTACCCTGAGCGAACTGGCAGTAAGATGATTCAGAAGCCACCTCTGTTTTAGATATCTGAAGACTACAGTACTGTTGCATCTCCCCTCAATCTTCTGTTCTGCAGCTAAATAGACCCAGTTCTTTTTTTAACTATCTCACCGGAGTTAGTTTCTTTCAGTTTGTACTTTTCTTTTTTAGAATGCAGTGCCCAGAAGTGGATACAGTACAATTTTTCCTAACAGAGTCTGACCAAGCTAGAGGGGGTTGGATTAGTTACTTCTTGTGGACTATATTAATACAACTCTATATAGCACATGCCTCTTTGGCCCCTGCTGCCATTCATGATATATTAGAAACACCTACAGTAGTTTGTTTTCAGATACGCTAGCGCCAAACCAGGTCTCCCCCCCCCTCCATCCTGTATAATTTCTTTTTCTTCCCAGATGATATATTTCATCTTGTCTGCTTCAGGTCATTGTTCAAGCCTACCTAGGTATTTTTGAATCTTCACTTTTATTTTTCAAACTGTTTTCTGCCTTCTGCAAATTTGATAATCTGACTTCATAGTTCCATTCTGTAGAACAGGTCAAGGTTTAATCAATGCAACCTTTAGAGTTTACTTTTAAATGCAAAAGCTCTGGCAGAGAATCGGTACTGCTCAAAGGAGGAATGAACAACCTGTTGTACTTCCAGATGTTCAGTTCAACTCTCACCAGGTCCAGCAAAACTGGATGTTATAGCGTTGTGGTGTTTGGAGATTATTTGTTCACTCTCTGTGGAAAATATTGTGGTTGGTGTCTAAAGGAAAGCAACCTAGTATCCTCTTAACCATCTCCATCCTTTTCCTCTACACCAATGTTTCCCATCTTTAGCAGCTTGTGGATGTGTGGATTTCAACTGTGTGTATTCCCCAACCAGCTGGAGTTGAAGTCCATACATCTTCAACAGGGGTGGGTTCTAGCTTACCTTGCCGCCGTTTGCTGCCTCCCGTGCCGCGTGGGTGCGCCTTGTGCGCAGTAGAAAAAAACCCTGAAAAATTCCCCCCCAAAAAAAGGCCGAAAACAAGATGGTGACGCATGCACAGTGCTGAAAACTTGCCTTCTGTGCATGCGCAGAAGAAAAAAAACCGGAAAAAAATCCCAAAAATTTTTTTTTATTAAAAAAACATGGTGGCGCCCACAGAGCAGAACCAGCTCTATGATGTCACCAGCGGCCTACTACCTACTCAGTAGAACCGGTCTGAACTGGTAGGAACCCAACTCTGATCTTCAAGCTGCTGGGGAATTCTGGGAATTGAAGTCCAGAAGTCTTAAAGTGGCCAAGGTTGGAGACCCCTGCTCTACACTA
>JANHFT010008373.1:5259-17091 GCA_032467955.1 Pseudoxenodon macrops | reverse complement strand
TAATGACATTTCTAAAATTCTGTTTTCACTTTGTCATTATGGAGTATTGAGTGTAGATTAATAAGGAAAAAAATGAATTTCAACAACTGTAGAATCAGGCTGCAGCATAACAAATTTGACAAAAGTGAAGGGGGTCTGAATATTTTCTGAATGCACTATAAACAATCCTAATGTAAAACATTAACACAATATATGCCACCAGGTTCCAGAAGGTGAGATAGATGATGATGATGATGATTATATCCATTTAATCAAGTTTGACTCTTGGCAATTCTATAGGTCAGGTATCTTCACATCTTCTGATTTTGCACTACTACTTTGATTTGTTCTATGTTCTGAGTCTGACTGATGTCAGCTTGGATGGTGTCCAGTAATTGTCTTCTTTGGCAGTCTAGTTTCCCTTTACTTGCTAATTCTTCCCAACACAATTGTTTTCTCCAGTGAATTCCCCCACATGACATGGCCAAAGTAAGCGAGACAGTTCCATGATTTTGCCTTCCAGTCACATGTCTCATGTTATGCACTCCAATACTTGCTTTTAAGTCACCTTTACTGTCCAAGGAATACGCAGGAGGCTTCTTGAGCACTGCAGCTCTAATGAGTCAATTGCTTCCTGTCTTGCTTTTGTAAGGTCTAACTTTCAAAACCATAGGTTGCTATGGGGAGCACAATAGAGTGGACTAATCTACATTTGGTTGCCAGACTGATATCTTTGCTTTTTTATATTTGTCTCATGCTGAGCATTTATCAGAGTGTGCATTTGCATATGTATTTAGTCTATATGGATGACCACAGTCTCATGTTCTATCCACAGAATAGCCCATAAATCTCTATTCGCTTCATAATATTGATTCGACAAGGAATTTATATCAGGAAACATGGAACATCCCCTACCTCAAGTTTCAAACTTCAAAAAATATTTTGAGCATTTCCCCTTTCAGCGAATCACCTAATTGGCCAATAGCCTTTTTACTATCAGTTACACTCCTTGTTCCTGGTTCTTTTCTTTGTATTTTGATCCAAGCTTTATATATATATATATATATACCTGGAGACTTCATAATGTGGGCAATTTATGATAATTGTTAGCGAAGTCTATTTATAAGCAAATACTGTCACCCAAGATCCAACAAAGGTAGGATTAGCCCTAAGCCATAATAGGAATTGCCCAAAACCCTCTTCATTACATCATCAACCAGGCCCGGGACTCAAAAAACAACCAGTTGCATGGCCCCATGGGAGTCTGACAACCAATCAGAATACAAGCTCAAATTCAAAGCCCTCTCCCTCCCTCCCTCCCTCCCTCTCTCCCTCTCTGTCTCCATGTTTCTAGTGTCTTTCTTCCCACTTGGAACTGAACCCAGATGGACATTTCCTCCAACAGCTCCATTCAGAGCCCTTTTAAAATTTGCCAGCACCTTGTGATTTTTTAATATGGTACAAGGGAGAAATATATTAACATTATTTGATAATTTAATACAGTTTACTTATATGGTTATACAAATTACATAAAACAGATTTTGTTGTTGTTTCCTTGCCCTGATTTCTAATACATTTTGGAATACAAAGCTAATGTTCAAAGGTCAACTACAATTGTTACACAAAAAGAAGGAAAAAGAGAAAGGAAGTCAACACTCTGTTTCCCTTTCCCATTTTTATGATTCTGAAGCTTCAGTAAAATATATTTTGTTGCTTGGAATAGGCTAATGATTTAGACTCAGGCTAAATTGTTTATGTTCATTAAGTGTCATCCAAAATAAATACTTTTTTTTTTAAAAACAGAACAATATACTTATTGAATACATATGAAAGTGACAGAGCCCAAATAGAAATTCATTCATTAAATATATTCTTGAGAAAGAACTGATTTCAAACTTGCCAGTAGAGAAGACACCAAAAATTCCACTCAGTGGGCATCCTGGACATAGTCCAAATCTGGTAGCATTACTAAAGAAGGAAGGAAATATGGCAAACACATTGTCTTAAATTGGTTGAAGAGGTCATAAATGGTTGAAGGTTTCATAAATGATGGATTAAGTGAAAGGTGCTGACAAATTTTTTTAAATATATTTTTGAATAGTTTCACAAGATTCTTGTCATGGAGCTTATAGATTCACAGAATGGCTGCTGGGGTGGAGGGAATGAGGGGGCTTGCCTATTCCTAAAATGGCTACCATAGTTGTTATAAATCACAAAGCACCTATTTATCAGAGGAAAAACTAGTAAGAAAGATCTTTACCAAGTTTTCTTAGATCCATGGGCAATTTCTTGCCTCTTCTCTTTCTCTTTTTAATGGGTTGGTGGGCATAGTGACAAACACTGCTGCTATTCATCTTTAATTTCCCCCCCTAAGAATGTTTATGTGGGACCTCTGCATATTTTGATAAAAAGGGTAATGTTTTGCAACTGAAACCTTCAGGAAACAATTTTGTGAAGAAGCATGAAGGATACTACGGAAATGTTGATGGGTGTATTGATGTCCATGGCCACCATGTAGCTTACCTTAGAGTAATATTTTCAATCAGGAAAATGTTGACATTGTGGGGAAGAAAGGCAATTGATTTTCCAGCAATGGCTTCTGACTTTATGCAAATCCTGATATTGCTGCTGGTTTTATCCTCAGATATGGGTGGATATACTGACAGTGTTGGAATCAAAAGACTTAGCAAGCAACTTTGCTGCTCATGTGAAAGGGGAGAAGACTGGTGCAGCTGGTGAACATACATAATCTGTGCCAGGGTGTCAAAAATATTTAATCTAATAATATACAATTTAGGAGTACATGGGGAAGAACAGATTGCAAGGAGGTGATAGACATATGGATTGAATTACTGGGCAAGGTGAGTAAGCAATGTTTAGAATATAAATGAGCTTCAAGATGCTAAGTTAACAATAAAAAATGAGAAGAAGAAACGAAAACTTATTGTCATAAAGGGCTTTAGAGCTGTCATTAAATGCCAAAGGGGGTTTCTTTATAACTGTATGCTAGTAGGATGACAAAGAACAGAACACATCAACCTGCTCAAAAGGCAAAGAAGCTCTGGAGCGAAGGCAGAATTATTATTAGCCCTGCAATATAATATGAGTCAAGCTGAGCAATTTAGTTTTCATTTACAACATCAGGATTTAGCAAAGACAGGAAATGTAATAAAAAAATAATTGAGAAAAAATAATTATCAGGAATTTCCATCTAATCTGTAAAATTCCAAATTAGACCTGTTTTTTTTAAAATGCCAAGTTATTTTTGACAGTGGCACCTATCTCCATAACTTGATCTGCCATTCCTCTAAAGAAGGAATTATGTCTAATTTCTATTAAGAAACAAATGCTAATTCTTATTGATAGGGTCAGAACTTGGTGGCTCATAACAAACCAAGGATTCTTTGACATTCAATTCAGAGAAACAAAGAGACAGTTTAATCAACAGGGGGGGAAATAGGAACATGGTTATCTACTTTTTCTTTGTGTCTTTTCCTTTCTCTATCTTTTTTTACCTCTTTTACCTTTTCTTATACCACTCAGGTATACCATTCAGGTAGAAGAAGAATTGCAGAGCACAAAAGGGAGATGTCCATGGATGCTGGGTTACAACAGGCAAGATGGTAGTCATGGTGGTGGTCATTGGGTGTGGGTGGGTTAGATTAGGTGACCTACAAGATCCCTTCCAACTCTGTTAACCTGTATATGGTATCATGACTGAAGCACTGTATTTTGTACATGTGATAATGTTGCAAGCAGGATAGGAACTTGGTTGCAATGTCACAACCACCATCCTGACTCTCCCCGCATATGTTACTGGCCATGGATTATAATTCCTCTGACTGCAGAGTTTATCATAGGGCAGTGAGACTCTTAGTCTTGTCTAGCTGAGCTTCATGGAAGACTTGGCAAGCTCTTGAATTTTTTCGTAAACATTTGGACCCATCATTCTCCCTTCTCCATATCAGTGATGCTTCCATTCACCACAACCATCTGCCCTTATATGGCAGTCAATAACTTAATTTCAGATCTACCATATGCATGGCAGGTGTCTCATTTGTAGACAGAATTAGCTGGGTTTTAGTTTCAGACATTGCAGAGTAGCGCATCCCTGGATTTATGAGTCCTTAAATAGCTCAACATCTGGGCCATGATTTCCAAATTGGAAGCCTCTTATCCAATAAGTTGTCTGGCGCACAAAATGCATATCAGTTCAGGAGTAGAATGGATTGTCATAGAATGCCATATTAAAAAAATGTCCCTTTTTCCATCTTTGGAATTATCTCTTGGCTGAAACTTCAATTGGCTCGGTGTATCTATGAGAGCAGATGCAGATTGAATAAGCAGAAATGAAACATCCTGTCTTCGTTACACTTGCTATGTAAGCTGATTGAAATAAACAGAGGGCCAATATACAAAACACTCACATGCTGTCTGGCTGTTTAACTAATGCATGTAGCAAATTAGTTTAGGCAATCTGAGGGCTGGCCAGAATGCAAAAGGATGACCTGCAAACAGCTATCAATTCAGGGACTTTAAAAAGCTTGCCGAGAGTACAAAGGTACAGTGGATGTGCACCTGCAAAGGTTCATTAATTCTGATGAATTCCAATTAAGAAAACTCAATGCAGCCTTACGTTGTTTTGAGTCATATTGTAGGTATCTAATCTTTTTAAAACTATTGAGAAAAATAGAAAGATAAATGAATTCATACAGTGTAACCATACACACACAATTGTGCCATTGTTCCATTTTGGGGAAGGGAGAATTCCAGAATGCAGTTATGGTTTGTGCGTTTATGTCCATTGCTTGACATATATGGAGGATGGACAATACCCAGAACTACGTAGCTCATCACATAGGCTCTTTCCCAGCAGGGTGTTATTAAAGTCATCACTCTAGCTATGCAAAAACATTAATCTTTAGTCTCATGGGCATGTACAGAATAGCCTTAGCCTAATTGTTTGGGATGAATTGTCTGGAAGACCCAGTAATTGTTGAGCATCCTACACTATGTCATTTGCACTGATTTCACTCTGTTCTACAAGTGATTTATTTCAAGAAGGATCTGGGGTATATCAAATGATTTATTTTTTACCAACAGGAAGGTGAATGTATGTGTCCTGGCATAATGTTGCAGGATCCAATTTGTGTTGGTCACCTGGACCAGAAGTTTAGTCTTCTGAGGTTTTGGACTCATGCTGGAGCCCAGTTCCCTGAAGGACTCATGGTCCAGCATGAGTCCAAAACTTCGGAAGACTTTTTACCAACCTGTTGACAGATCTGAGCAATGTATTTCTGTGTGCTAAGGTTCAATGTGTTGTTTAAGATTTGTGTTCTGTCTATATTATTTTATATTATTTTATTAAGTATTTTCTATATCACTTCATCTTTTTCTCTTTCCTTTTTTCTCCATTATTTTCTATGGGTAGTTATGGTTGATTTCCATATTTTCATTTGTTATTGTACTTGGTTATAATCTTATTTTCTTGTCTGTTATTGAAGATTGAAAAGCAATGTGTGTTATATTAGCAGTACAATAAAGAGAATGACTAAAGTATTCATTATGCCAGATTTTTAGTATAAAAATAAGATGTGAAATTGGCCCAATCCAAGAGAAAAAGAAAAAAATGAACAAACAGAAAGCTTATTTAGTCTACTAATCAGACCTGAGTAATGAATATTTTAGCATTCTCTTGCTAACAATGTTTATATCCAAATAATCTCTGCAACTGTATTTTCTGTGAATCCAACATCAAGCATCCTTTCACCCATTTATGAAGTATAAAAAATCTTCAAATCTCCTAGACTAGAAAAATAAGGTTTCCTAAACTCATCTATTTATGCGATAATGTACTTTGCATTGACCGTTTAATTATTTAGATGACAATAGGACAGACATTCCACACAGAATCAGACCAAATATTTATGTATCTCATCCTGCATCTGGCTTCTCACAGGGACAACCTGGTTCAATTTTTAGAAGTCCATATGTAGGGCAAAAGATAAAAGCTCTCTTGTCATTTGTTCCCTAGCAACAGGTATACATAGTATGACTGTTATATCTAGTTGCCATTGACAGCTTTGTCCTCACTGAATTTGTCAAATCCATTTTTAAATCAACCTAATTTGATAAGGAGCAACATACCCTGCAAAAGTAAATTCCTCAGGGTAGCATTGTATTTTGAAGTAGCAAGATGCTAGAAATAGCTTCTGCCAAACCATTATATGAAGGTCATCGTAGTAACAGAATAACAGAGTTGTAAGAGACTTGGAGGTCTTCCAGTTCAACATCCTGATCAAACAGGAAACCCTATACCACTTCAGAGATATAATTGTCCAATCTCTTCTTAAAAACTTCCAGTTTTGAGGCACCCACAACTTCTGGAGGCAAGTCAGTCCACTGATTAATTATTCTGTCAGGAATTTTCTCTATAGTTTTAGATTGGGTCTGTCCTTTTCATCCATTGCTTCTTGTTCTACCTTCAGGATTTTGGAGAATAGGTTGACCCCCCTCTTCTTCATGGAAACCCATTAGATATTGGAACACTGTTATCATGTCACCTCTAGTCCTTCTTTTCATCAAATTACTCAGTTATCTTTGCTACCAGAGATGTGAATGCTTGTGCATGCTCTCTCCCTATGCTGGTGTGTGCCTCTTCTGTGCATGTGCCAAGGGTCAGCACATGGGACATGATGACGTACAGGAGGGAAGCCAAGAGAGACTGTGGCAGTGCCTGGGAAGCGTTGGCGCATCCTCTCTGTTCAAACGGGTTGAGCAGCTTTTTCTGCAGCTCAGGTGCTCCAGTGGCTTTGGCTCTTTCTCTGGACATCGAGAGGGTGAGCGCAGTTGGTTGCTCACTTTGCTGCCCTCAAGCCAATGTGCTTGGTGAAACCCAGCTGGCAATGTGCGAAGGCTTGCAGCTTGCAGGGAGGGAAGATTTGAATCAGTTCGGTTCGGTGAACCAATTCAAATCATCCCTCCTGACTCAGCTGAGCCAGGCTGAGGTGGTCAAATTTCACTCCTGCCTCAGTTCCCCATATGTTTTAGCTGCTGTCCCCCAGTAGCAATGTCTTGCTGCAAGATGTTGCCCACAGGTAGACAAATGAATATTTCAAAGGGAGGTGAAATGAAGGAAGGGATGGATTGGGATGAATTGGGATGGGATAGGATGTAGGCCAGATGATATAATTAAAATTCAGGTAAATTTTCTGGGTCAGTGAACATTTCTAATTTTGAATACACGTTCACATTAGATATCTGCAATTAATGCCCTTTATGAAGGCATTTGCCTACTCACAAAATGGCAGCTGTAGTGGTCATGGCCAATCACACCACACATATTTACTAGAAGCCATTTTGATGATGTTGATTCCTATTACCTCTTTTAGTCCTATATGATGGTCCCTGTCACGTTTATTTGCCATACTTTTTGGCAGATAGGCATACCATGTTTAAAATTCACACACAAAAAAAGATGAGGGCACCCATGGAGCAGAACCGGCTCTGTGACATCACCAGCGGCCTACTACCTACTCGGTAGAACCGGTCCGAACCAGTGGGAATCCACCTCTGCCTATAGGTGTGTTTGTTTGTGTATTTATGTGAAAGTAAGTTAATGGAATCTACAATAGTAGGCATGACCAGGCAATCAAAGCCCCTTTTATGTATGGGTGATGCATTTAAAGAAGGGGAAAGGGGAACAGGTTTCCATCACTCAGTTGTGCTTGTCATTGTGACATCATTGACATACACACTCCCTGCAGAAGCCCCGCTTCCATTACAACAGGGGTGTCAAACTCACGTCATTATGGCAGCGTCATGTGACATTTCAGGATTTCTCCCCCTTCACTAAACCAGGCATGGGTGTGGCCAGGGTGTGATGCATTATGCCCATGGGCCGGGAGTTTGACAGCCCTACATTCAGATCTAAGAACACTTTCCCTTTAAATATATATATATTCTGGAAGCAATTACTTTTTTTTTTATTTCTGACAAATAGCATTAGCTCTGAGGGACATATAACATACTTATGGTATAAGCAATATCAGAACGCCCATTTCCCTCCCCCTTTCCATTTTGCTTTCATTGCACTTGCAATGAACTGTATAAAAATTATGTCAAATTAAATTCTCAAAAGGCCTATTACTACGTTCATTAAAATGCATTTCCTTCTTAGTTCAAGCCTCACAGGACAGATGGAACAACTTTCAAAACTCTGCTTGCAAGGGATGTCCATAGAGAGGAAAAGAATAGTTGGGCTCACATTATTTTTCTCTTCTATTCCATGAGTTTCTGTTCTGCCTTTCTTTGTTATAATGGACAGAGATTTAATTCATTTTAGTTGAGTAACAACAACAAAAGAAACCCTCTGTTCTGACAGTCTAAGGAGGAACACTATAGAATTCTGAGTTCTATAGCGTGCAATTAGTATTCCAAATGGGAAATTAATTTGTCTTCTGAATATATGAAGGCTGTAATTTGTTTCACTTTTATTTTATTGTTGCGGCAGGTTCATCTTCAACATGATTTTATGATTGAATAGTATTCCTTAGAAAAATTCCCCAAACTACCTCTATTTAAAATATATGCACAGAGGTTTTATTCTTTTTGTTGAATATACTGTGTAGAGTATTTGTCATAAATTGAAGCTTAATTTGGGACTATCTGCAAATAAAGCCTAGGTTTGAGGCCTAAAGATTATTTTAATGGTACTTTAATTCCAGGTTCTAAAATGAATAAGTTTTCTTTGTCTCTACAGATATTCAAAAAAAGAATAATGCTTTTAGAGTGAACAGAACAACTCAGAGTGAACAGAAATGTGTAATTTAAAAGAGCATTCTTTTGTTTCTGAATTTGAATCAAGATTTGTTTGTAATGGAAAGCAAGAGTTGAGTCCGATCATTGCCAGGCATCACATAAAATTCCTTCTTTCCTTCCTTCCTTCCTTCTTTCCTTCCTTCCTTCTTTCCTTCCTTCCTCTATCACAAACTTCAATTATACCATTTGTTTATTGAAAAAGATAGTTCTGTAGACTTCCCTGGTTTAAAATATTTTTTGATAGCTGTTAACTGAGTCACTGAGGTTTTGTAAGAATGAAAGTGATCCTTTAAAAATCAGACCTTTGGAAATGATAGAGATAAACATTTTCCATAGTTTGCCTTCTTCTTAAGGCAAAATAAGAATCATGTCTTCTTTCAACACAAATATTGAAAAATTCCCCCTAAGTTTATGCATCTAGCACATGACATCAATAGTCCTTGAATCTATGTGCAAATTTAAAGTGGTAAAAATAATTTCCATATGCATTTTTATGTTCTGATGAAGACCAGGACTAACAAGGTTTATTTTGTATTTTAATAGCAATAATGGCTTCAGAAAACCTTGCTAGGAAAGAAAGATGCTATTTAGTTGTAATTTAGTTGTACAACAAGAGTGTCGAAAGAAAGAAAGAAAGAAAGAAAGAAAGAAAGAAAGAAAGAAAGAAAGAAAGAAAGAAATGACAGAAACAATTGCATGGAAACATTACATGATGAAATATACTAGAGATTAAGAAGGAAGTTTACAACATGATTACATTTGCATTAATATGTTAATCTCTCATATCCAGATAGAATGAAACAAATACTTTACATTAAATAATTAACTCAGTAGTAAGATTTTATTGCTGGAAAGGGAGATTTCTCTATGGCATAATGTTTAATGTTTTAATTAAACTCTTGTTGATAGATGCTTACTATAGCTTCTATTTCTGCTTTAAGCAATGGGAGAAAACAAGATTCAAACAAAAAGTAGCACTATTTGTTCCATGAAATATGTCCCAGGAAAGTTGAAATGGGAAGAGAAATGTTTATTAATGAGTGAGAGACAGAGAAAAAGAGAAAAGGCATTTCCCCATGAATTGTTGTCATTTCTCCCATTATTTCTTACTCTTTCAAATAATCCAGATTCTAATATATTAATGTTTTGTAAAACTTGTTATTTTCATATTTCAATTCTCATTGGGCTATGCCACAATTAAAAATATAGCAATAAATGAAGAATAACATCTCTTGACATGAAAGTATGTGTTTATGGATACTAAGCTTCTAATAATATTCGGTATTATTACTTCTTTTCTTAAAACAGGAATAGATGAATCTGCATTTTATTTTCTCCAACACTCTAATTCCATGTATACAATTATTCTAAAGATACACAAGAACCCTTTTAGATTATGTTAAATATCCAGGCCTGGCATTCTGGGTCATACATTGACCATCCAGATCATTTCAGAAAGTTTCCCAGGAGCATTGCATAAGTTATGTGTGATTCAGAAGGTAAGATGCAATCAAGTCTCATAGCTAAATCTTGTTTGTTTCATGAGAATTCAGCTCCGACACCCTTTGTTTTCTCATTCAGTTGGATTAATGAGTTCATCTTCTGACATCAGAAAGATGGCAACTATACATCCTAATCATATGCAGTGAACAATATACACTGAGATTCAGGAGTAGTAACATTTCAATGTTTTCAATGTTTCCAAGAAAACCTTTCAAACACACACTCATTCACACATACTAACTTACATAACTGCCCATGGTTGAGTTGGCTGAGCTCAATCTGGGTTGTTGCAGAAGATATCACAGGTGGAAGATCTGAACAATGGAGTCTTGCAACAAAGACTTGAACAGCTTGCTCTTTTATCTTTTTTTGGCAGTGTTTTTCATACATTTTTTCCATGCCAACTCAAGGCTTTCATTAACCTTATAGAATCAAATATGACGTAGTGAATGGTAATTAACAACTGGTTGCTGAGCTCTGTTTGATCAAATCTTGATGAATTGCTTCCTAGTTCTATATACCTGTGGACAATTTTACCATGTATCCATCTGCAGGCCCTATTCTTTTATTTCCAGGCAACAATAAAATTGTTTTATTTTACAATCTTCTTACTTACACATTTTACTGGTGCCAGGTCGCTTGTTGTAATCAGGAAAAATTAAAATAAGTACTATTCTCCTGGCAGTTTTATTTTTAATCTTCTTCTGAATGGTATTTTAACATGGAATTTGCCTTCTTGACCATTGCTGCCTTTAAAGGTTGACGTGTTCATTGAACCTCTCATCAGACATCCAAGATCCTTTTATTGATTAATTGAAAAACATAAAAACAACTTTATTCAGATGGCATCCATTCAGTTCTTCAAAGAATTAGAATGTGAAGCTGTTGATCTAGTAAATATTTGCAGCTTATGTCCATAGCAAAACATGGAAAACCAGCAAGTGAGATATCTAAAATATATATTCAGACTCAGGAAGAGTGAATGGTGTTTGTTTGCCCCTTAATATTAGATATAACCTGACATCAATAACACTTACCATTGATTCAGTCTACTGTGATTTTGAAGCCTGGAGTGTAAAAAACCTGGATAATAAAGTGGTACAACAATGTGTAAGTCTTGCACTTATCAAGATATTGGTAGATCAGGTCTGATGCACCCTACCTGAGATTGCCTTGAAACTGAACCTTTTGCTGTATTGCTTAGACACCATTATATCTGATTAAAACGTATCATTTTAACTGATCTTAATAAAAAGATTCATTCGATTTTTAAAAAATGGCTGAATGTGGTTAATGCTTCTCATGTGTTAAGATATCTTAAAGCTGAAAGAACAGTGAATTAATAGACATTTAATGGTGTTGGAAGAAATGTCCCATCTAGGTTCAGCCGCAGGGCTTGCGGTCTCAGCTCCGATCCCGCCGAAAGCAAAACCGGAAGACGTGATGACTTTCTAGTGGATGGCTGGATTTGAACTCAATTCCTGGCTCAGATGAATGGAATGTCTCCTCTGGAGGCAGCATCTGGATCCA
>JANHFT010008371.1:16392-26901 GCA_032467955.1 Pseudoxenodon macrops | reverse complement strand
TCTCTGTGGCAGCCCCTCAAATATTGGAAGACTGCTATCATGTCTCCCCTGGTCCTTCTCTTCACTAGACTAGCCATCCCTAGTTCTTGCAACCGTTCATCGTATGTTTTAGCCTCCAGTCCCATAATCATCTTGGTTCCTCTTCTCTCCACTTTTTCCAGAGTCTCAATGTCTTTTTTTATAGTGTGGTGACAAAAACTGGATGAAATATTCTAGGTGTGGTCTTACTAAGGCTTCTTGCAAGTGTGAAAATAAATTTTGACCACTGCTCCTTTACATTTGAGGAAACTAGGGAAGGTCATTTCTGATCTCCTTGCCCTTCCCGCTATCCAGCTTCCTCTTATTTGACTGTTCCCTAGTCAACATCCCTTCATACCATTACAGTATTTAGTTATTTTATTTATTGAATTTATCTGCTGTCCATCTCATAACAAAATGACTTTGGGTGGCTTAGAGCATTAAAACCCAAACAAATACTTCTTAAACAATAAAAATCCCGATCAAGATAAAATTATAGTCAAACGATCTGGATGAAGGGAACAGGATATGTAAGTGATGGGAGCTGGGGTTGCCTCTTAATTCATCAACCACCTCCAGTGTGATGCTCCCCTCAAGCCATCTGGCAGTGGTCTTCCTTTGGAAGGTCTAAGGATTGGGAGACAATCTCATCTCAGAGGGTAAGATGTTCCAAATGGGCAATAACCATGACAGAGAAGGCCCTTCTCCTGGGCCCTGCCATCTTGAATTCCTTGACTGATGGGGCCTATAGCATGCTTCCTTTGGTGGCGCAGGCCAGTCCCAGTGGGCTGAGATGGTTCTTCAACTAATCTGGACACTGACCTCAACTATTGACCTGATAGAAAATAGTATATGTGGCTCAGGATTGAATTATGGAATCCTTGGTGCTCTCTGAGCTTGGTTGTTTGCTTGCTTGCATTATACCATCTTGGATCAACATCATTATCCTCATCCTGGTCCTCATCACCACCACCACCACCACCACCACCAAGGAACTGACGATGTTACCCAGTTGGGGTAATGAAAGGTCTGCAAGCAAAACCCAAACTCAGAGAACATCAAGACTTCACAACATTGACCTACTACGTTATGATTCCCAATAACAGCAATACAGCAAAGACGATGATTTTGATGTGTGTAATGATGGTCTGCTAGACAATGGCAGAGAGGGCATTTTGACAGAGTGGTATTCGAAGGCCTGGTCTGCAAGCTACTTTTGAAACTACCTTGTGATACAGGAAAACCGTATTGAATAACATACAATTCAATACCATGTTTTAAGACCAGCATCTGTAATGAGAACATAAGCAAAGAGGTACCATTGGTGACAATAGTAACAGGAACCACAAGCTTTCCAGGTGTTCTAAAGTACTTATTGTGATAAATGTATACGCTACTTAAAATATTTCATTTTCCTGGGTTGTCTTGAGGCTGTGAATTCAAGGTTTTCCTAATTGCGACGCACCAGAGTAGAACTTGGCTGTTGGATTCCAACATCATATGTGTTTATATGCCAACAGCTTTTTCAAAATGTCCTTGAACAATTTCTTTTCCCTCCGTAGCACAGACTGTATAATTTACAGAGCATAGAGCCTATGCTAATGAGATACTGGAAATATCAACAGCGTTTGCAAATTAAGCATTAGAAATAAGCCCTATCAATGAGACCCCTGAACGGAATATATATATATATTTGCAAGCATGAGCAGAGAAGTTTCCTGCCAGCTGTTGATAACAAATATTCCTCTTTACGGTATAGATTTATTTAACAGACATTTATTTTCTTCCTTAAAAGGCAATTGTTGTTACGTGTTTATCTTTATGGCAGTTTTCATCGGAGGAGATGTAGTTTATTGAGAAGCAAATGTGTTCAAACATTTTAAAAAAAAAAAAACAGAGTTGTGAGTCATTCAGGCAATATGAAGAGCCCAGGAAGGAAAAAGCTGGAGAGAACTAGAACATCTGTGCTTTAGTGTTCAGAACTAAACCTTAAATGCCTGGGACCACAGGCGCTAATGTATTTCCCTGTGGATGTAAATTGATCAGAAAGAGCTTTTTTGGAAATTCTCCATCCAATCATTGGGCAGAGAAATTGGTTGGGAAAGGTTTTGCGTGTGTGTGTGTGTGATAGCAGTGTTCTGATATCTCAGAAGCTGCCACAAAGAAGAGGGAGTCAAGCTATTCTCCAAAGCACCTGTGGTAGGACAAGAAGCAACAGATGGAAACTTATCAAGGAGAAAAGCAACCTTCTATAGAACTAAGGACCAATTTCCTGACTGTTAAAATAATTAATCAGTGGAATGAGTTGCCTCCAGAAGTTATGAATTCTCCAACACTGGAAGTTTTTAGGAAGAGATTGGACAACCATTTGTCTGAAGTGGTGTAGGATTTCCTGCCTAGGCAGTGGGTTGGACTAGAAGACCTCCAAGGTCCTTTCCAACTCTGCTAATCTGTTATTCTGAAATGTACTAACCACACCTTAGAATTCACACTAAATCCCCTTATATACATTAGTTCTTTGGAGGATTGCAAATATCAGTCATTGGGGACATTTTGATGGTATGAGAAACATGGTTGCCAAGCCTTTTAGCAGTGAGCGGAGAGATTATAAACGAGTGAGAAATGTCAACGTTAATTTACCTGATATTATTTCGAGACTTGTTGCAGGATACAACTTCAACATTGCAGTTAATAAATAATGGGTTGCAATTGATTCCAAAAGTAATTATGCCTTAATGTGAACTGGAACAAATGTTACATAGATTTTAGATATTGTATTCTAGGTTGGTGACAAGAAAGATGAGGAAGATGGGTCTGGTGCATATAAACCAAGCAAGATAATTATATTTTTCTTCACAGTACTACTACGGCAATAATTGAAACATTGTGCTGTATTACAAGCCTACACGTTCCCCAAGACTGAGACAAATGAAAACAATTCAGGGGAAGAATTGGAAATATCTGATTGGAAATTGTTGGGAGATCCTTATTCAGAAAATGCAGTCAAGCTTTAGGACTTGCTGAAAGTGCATGGAGCTGTTATATGACCAGACATAAGAGAATGTCTTGAGTTAATCGTGACTTGTGATGAGTCCTGAATCAAGTAGGTCAGACAGAGCAATAATAAGACAGAGCAATAAAGTGTTAGTATTGCTTTACAGTGCCTTGGTAAAACCAGAGGTGAGTTCCTACCAGTTCTATCCGGTTCTATAGAACCGGTAGTAACTCCATGATGATGTCATGGAGCTGGTGCTGTTGGTGTCTCCGTAGGCACTGCCATCTTGGATTTTGCTTATGTGCAGAAACTAGTTTTTGACTGCCGCGTGCGCACACGCTCGCGTGCTCGAGGCGCGACCCTGAGCAAACCAGCAGTAAGAAGATTCAGAACCCACCTCTAGGTAAGACCACACTTGGAATACCACATCCAGTTTTGGTCACCCCAATGTGTAAAAAGATGTTGAGACTCTAGAAAGAGTGCAGGGAAGAGCAACAAAGATGATTAGGGGACTGGAGGCTAAAACATATAAAGAATGGTTGTTGGGATTTGGTATGTCTAGTTTAATGAAAAGAAGGATTAGGTGACATGATAGTAGTGTTCCAATATCTCATCGCTGCCACAAACAAGAGGGAGTCAAGCTATTCTCCAAAGCACCTGAGGACAGGAGAAGAAGCAATGGGTAGAAACTAATCAAGGAGAGAAGCAACTTAGAACTAAGGAGAAATTTCTTGACAGTTAGAACAATTAATCAGTGGAACAATTTGCCTCAAGAAGTTGTACATGCTCCAACACTGGAAGTTTTTAAGAAGAGATCGGATAACCCTTTGTCTGAAATGGTATAGGTTTCCTGCCTAAGCAGGGGGTTGGACTAGAAGATCTCCAAGATCCTTTCCAACGCTGTTATTCTATTCTAATTCTCTGCCTGTTTACTCAGAAGGAAAATCTCCCAAGACTCTATAGGCCCTCTGAGAGCTGCAAATATCAAGAGCAGCCACCCTCCAACCTTTTGGGAAAACAGGGACTTGTTCCGTGGAGAAAGGTTTTCTGTGGACAAGAAGGTTTTGTGTGCTGCTTGCATCCCGCGGATGGGGCTTTGCTTGTTTACATGGCCTGGTTTCTGGCATGCCATGGACCAGGAGTTGGGGACCCCTTGATCTAGAGTACGGAGAAGTCCCATTGTCCCATGCATTGTGTGCTTTCAATAGTTGATCTTTTGGTTTGTTTACAGAAGGGTCCGGGTACTCCTCAATATACAACAATTCACTTAGTGAATTAGTCCGAAGTTACAAGTTAGTCCGAAGTGAAAAAGCGAATTACGACTGTTTTTCACAGTTACGACTGTTCCGGAGTCCCTTGGTCAAAATTTGGAAGCTTGCCAACTGGTTCATATTTATCACGGTTGCAGTGTCCTGTCCTGTGTGTGTGTGTGTGTGTGACATGATCCCCTTTTGCGACCTTCTGACAAGCAAAGTCAATGGGGGAAGCCAGCAACCGTGTTACTAATGTCACAGCTGCAGAGATTCACTTGACAACGGTGGCAAGCTGGGGGGAAACTCGCTTAACAACTGTCTCATTTAAGCAACGGAAACTTGAGGCTCCACCATGGGCGTAAGTCGAGGAATTATCACATTCGTGCATTTGCTATGGAATGGGATTTATGCACTTAAAAAAAAAAATTGCAACTGAGAGTAAATGAGGGCAGGCTTACTACTCCCTCTAGTAAGAAAAATGTCCTGAGGTTTGCATCTAAATGCACTGCCTGGCTCAAGCTTGGCATGGAACGGTCTCCGTTTGATGAGGGCAAGCAGATGTTTCGGCGGGATAGGGATGCTTCCATCCATCTTGGAAAGCTGCATGACGCAGCCTTTATTATCCTTTTGCTTCACCGTTGTGTTTTGGAAACAACATCTTGGAACAAACAGGAAACGGCAGTCTGACAATCTCCTGTTTAGCTTCTTCCAGGCTGTGGAAACGAAGCCATCCCAGTCACTTCGATGGCCAGCTGTAAGGGCAATCCTGTTCCACTGGAAAAGAGTTTTCTGAATGGCACCTGTCATTTTTTAAAAATCTCCTTTCCCTCTTTTTTTTTTATTAATCCAGTTGGACTGGCAAAGGCCAACCAGTTCTCAAGGGATTTAGTTAATAGCTGGCCATCCTTCCCCCCCCTCCCCCCAAATAAATGTCAGAAGGCAGGTGGTGGGTGGTGGGAAAGATAATACTATATCCGGTGTTAAGAAGAAATTGTCGGAACCCAAAACAAAGAACTGGGAGGTTTCTGGTTATCTACAGGATTAAAAAGCAGCAAGAGATGTTTAGGTAGCACGAGATAGGAAAACGGCTTGACTTTTGGGAACTGCTGATGAAGAAGATTGTATTGTGCTTAGTAGGAAGAAAGCAGCAAGCAAAGGTTTGAGGAATATCTTTGGTGTTCAATCCCCAAAACCTTAACATTAAGACTGTCTACTATAGACCTCACCCCGTTCCTAAGAGAACTTTAAGCGGCGTGCATAAGTGTGCCTTAAAGCGTCCCTGTCCTATTATTCCCTTTTATCCGAATCTATCTCATGTAGTCATAATCTTGTCTATACTTGTTTCTGTTTTCTAATATACGCTTGACAAAAATAAATAAATAAAATAAAAAATAAATCTATTTCTCTTTTTGGATCCGAATCTATCTCATGTAGTCATAATCTTGTCTATACTTGTTTCTGTTTTTCTAATATACGCTTGACAAAAATAAATAAATAAAATAAAAAATAAATCTATTTCTCTTTTTGGAAGACCACAGGTTGAAGTGTCAACTGCCCTGCTGAATTTAATTTAATTTAACTTAACCAAGAATTTTTTGCCAAGACATTTACTGATTGGGAGAAGGAGTGGTGCGGTGGCCTAGGGGTTGAGATCTTGCCTCACAATCAGGAGTTTATGAGTTCGATCCTAGGTAGAGGCAGATATTTCTCTCTCTGGGCACAATGAAAATATATCTGCTGGGGGGAGAAAAAACTCTGCATTGGCGACAGGAAAAGCATCTGGCCAGTAATCACTCAGCTCCATTCAGTTGCCCAGACTCCACCCCGCAAGGGATTATGGGGTGGTTAAAAGACGGTGACGATTTACTGATTGGGAGAAGGAAGATATACGAAAAGAACAGGTCTTAATACAGATTTTTAAAAAGGCAAGAAAATGCCTGAAAAAAAAGTCTTCCTTTGACTCATCTGTGTGAAAAAAATATGATATACCCACTACTCATCATTTGCCCCTGAAATGTTTTGTTCAACCCTCAGCCATTAAAAGGTTGATGAAAACCCTGAGACAGACAAATCAGAAGTGCATCACAGATTTCCAATGTGGACGGGTTAATAACTTTTCCAAGGGTTGTAGGAAGAAATCTTGGTTGAAAGCCTCGCGGAACAGATCGGCTCTACTTACTCAAGGTCCCACAGTGATGTTGGGGCTGAGCAAGCAACAGCAATGACACTTAGACTTATATACCGCTTCACAGTGCTTTACAGCCCTTCTCTAAGTGGTTTACAGAGTCGGCCTATTGCCCACAACAATTTGGGTCGTCATTTACAGACCTCGGAAGGATGGAAGGCTGAGTCAACCTTGAGCCTGGTGAGAATCGAACTGCCGCCAGCATAAGTAGCCTGCAGTACTGCATTTTAACCACTGCGCCACAACAGCAAGCATTCACACACAGGTCTTCCAAAGCAGGAGTTACACAAGGGTATCCAAAAACACCTGCATTAAAGACCTGGAGCTACACATAGATATATCGTATTTTTCAGACTATAAGACGCACCGGTGTATAAGATGCACCAAGATTTCAAAGAAGTAAGTAAGAAAAAAAAGTTCTTGTCCTCCATGGCCCCAGGAGCACTCTGCAGGCCTCCCAAACCCTCTGCGCACCCAATCTTTCCCAAAACAGGGTCCGTTTTTCACCTGTTTTTGCAAAAAACGGAGCATGCAGAGGGTTTGGAAAGCCTGCAGACTGTTTCTGGTGGAAGGCAAAACTGCCCGTTTTTGTGAAAAACGGGGGAGCTTTTGCCTTCCCCCAGCCTACAAAAACACTCTGCAAGCCTCCCAAACCCTCTACACACACCATTTTCCCCCCAAAGGGGCCAATTTTTCACCTGTTTTTGCAATTTTCCCCAGAGAGAGAAATGACGGCTTCTGAGGACAGGAGGAAGGCGAAACCTCCCCCGTTTTTGTGAAAAATGGCCAATTTTCATCCGTTTTTCACAAATACAGGGTCATGTGTGCCTTCCCCCAGCCCCCAGAAGCAGTCTGCAGAACTCCCAAACCCTCTGCACACCCCATTGTTTGCAAAATCCGACCTGTTTTTGCAAAAAAAACGAGGTGCACAGAGGGTTTCTGAGGGCTGGGAGAAGGCAAAAATGACCCTGTTTTTGTGAAAAACGGTTTTTTTTCGCAAAAATGGGGGAGCTTTTGTCTTCCCTCAGTCCACAGAAACCCTCTGCAAACCTCCCAAACCCTCTACGCACCCCATTTTTGAGAAAAAACGGGCCCATTTTTTGCAAAAACAGGATGGAGGGGCAGGGCTTCAGGAGGCCAAAATTGCTGTATTCGGTGTATAAGACGCACCTTTCCACCCTCTGTTAGGGGGAGGGGGAAAGGTGCATCTTATACTCCGAAAAATACGGTATTTATATCCTGCCCTTATTTTTTTTACAAATAACTCAAGGCAGCAAACGTATTCAACACACATTCCTCTTATTTTCCGCAAAACAGCCCTGTGAGGTGACTTACGCTGAGAGACCATGATGGCCCTGTTAGATCGCGCAGAAAAGAAGGACGAGATGCAGGAACAGTCAGCTACCTTTATTGGTTCCGTGAAAGAGGCAATACGAACTGCCGGCGGGCTGCAGGGAAGCCACTTATAAAGGCTTCCCGATAGCCTGCTGACCACTGACAGTCGTTTAATTTTCCCGCCGTTAGTTCAGCCAATCAGCGGTGAGTATGCTAATTTACTCTCGTACGTGAGGACGTAACAGGCCCAATGTCACCCAGCTAGCTTTCGTGGCTAAAGCAGAATTTGAACTCATAGTTTCCTGCTTTCTAACTACATAGATGAAACTGGATCTCCAAAATCTGCTGCCTTCAGCTGCAGTGGGAAAACTGCAACAGCACTATTAACCCAAAAATGCTTTTCAACAGGCACCAGGACTGTCTTGGTTTTTTTTCCCCCCCTGAAAATATTTCATTCTCATCCAAGAAGCTTCTTCAGAACAGTTCTGAAGAAACTTCTTAGAGGAGAGGTGAAACATTTTCAAGGGAAAACAAAACCAAGAAAGTGCAGTTGCATTTTGAAAAGCACCTTTGGGACAACCATGACCTGGATGATTAAGAATCTCCATAGCAGCACTATTAATTACCTCAGGAAGTCAAATCAAGATGATTTTCCTAAGAGGGAGCCTTTTCAGCCTGCCACCCCCTGTGCAGAGTATAATTTAACTACTTGTTTAGCAATAGCATCATTAGGAACCTTTTACAAGATGTTGCAATCTGATTTGCGTGATCTGCTTAGAAAAAGCCTTGGCTTTTACTTTTCTTCTCTTGCCCCTTAAGCGTCACAGACAATGGTGGGTTGCTGCCGGTTTGGACTCACAGTGTACCAGTTTTCTAGCCTAGTGCCTTAACCACCACTGAGGGTAAACAATGGTTTATGAAGCAAAACAGGTGGGTTTGCATAATATGGCATACTAAGACCACCAAATCACAGATTGACTTAGTACCAGTACTTCTGATGTGCTTGATGAGTTTCAATCAGAATATCCCTGTGTATGGAGAAAATAAATTCTTTCTAGACTGTGGATCCAAAAACACCATGTTAGAAATTTGTGAAATTTGATCCCACTCGCTGAACCGGTCATCAGGCATGAAATCGTTCCTCTGGGTTGAAATTACCTAAAAAATAGCCCTCTGTGCATGCACATGCAGAGAAGGTTTTTACCTGAATGCGATGGGGGCACACTCGCAAAACACGCACTTCTGGCGCAACCCAAACCGGTAGGGAAAGTAAGTGAAACCCACCCCTAGTCACAGATACTCCATTTCTATCCTCATGGTGCTCATTGTTTTCCTCCTTTCCTATCTACTCTGGAGAAAAAGATCAGACTTTTCCATTTAATGTAATTATGTATAATAGTAATAGGCAACATTGCTTCTATGTTGTGGATATCTTCATATTTCCCTTTTTCTCAAAAGCGAAAGCTGCTTCCCCAACTGAGATCTAGTTCTGAAGACTCCGATTATAATGATGGGCTATCATATTCAAAGCATACCTCCATTATATTCTAACCCCATAAGGAAGAAAAGAGTTTTATAATAGCGAAGGTTGAGATACAGCCACCTCCACCTATTTATTATGCAACTGGCTTGCAAAATATGCCTTGGGGATAGTAATTTTCATGGATCACTTTTTTCTAGCTGACAGCTTGAATGAGGGCCAACAACTAATCTTTAAGAGACAGGTCACAACAAAGGTGCTTGCGTGGCATATTGAAGTACAAACAATTTAGTTTACATGCTGTAGATACAGCCTGTCTAGTTAGTCTGGTTCTACTGTATGTGCTGTGCAAATTAGTACTCCATGGTCAAATGAACTATACTTACAGTAAGTATATTGTGCAAATAAGACTCTGTGTGAATAATGGCTGCAACGTTTCAGATTAGATAAACTCCGGGTACCATCACTCCCAGACTAAAGTTCAGAGAAAATAGTAATAAATTAGACAACTGTGCCTTGTTGGGTCATTGTTTCAGAGATATTTCCTTACCTAAACTGATAAAACAGAATGACCACAGGCAGGTAATAAAAACAATGGGAGCAGGAGCAACTTTTGACTTCCTTTGGCCTTCCTCATTGCCTTTGCTCCTCAATGGAGGAAAGGGAGTATTGGAAATCACAATCAAGTAACTGCAGGGATACTGCAACAGCTACATGTTTGTGGATAAAAAGTGATCTGAAGATCCTTGAAATTTCAATCCACGGGTTTTGCTTGATTGAAGGTTACAAACAGACAGGAACGTTTATAGATAACTCATCCAAACCTATCTGATCCCTATCTCATCTCTGACTACAGGTCTCCAACATCGTTATATTCTCTAGGACCATAACTAATCAATATATTTGTGACTTTAGTTTAGATTTTATTGGGATATTTGGTTTATTTCTTTGCGGTACTCGTTGGAATCTTTTGGAACACTTTGGCATTTTTGAAACTATCATGCATTACACATCCTTTAAGTTGGTGATAATTTTTTGGTTTAACATTTTAATTGAGTTGTAAGATAAAATAACTTACAAAACACAAAAGTAAATAGGTGAACGGTGGGGAGGAAGAAGGGGAAGAGAAGTGAGGAAGGATAGGGGGCCGTTTTTTACCCGTTTTTACAAAAAAAGGGGTGCACAGAGGGTTTGGGAGACCTGCAGACTGCTTCTGAGGGCTGGGGGAAGGCAAAAAAGATCC
>JANHFT010008369.1:86958-104161 GCA_032467955.1 Pseudoxenodon macrops | reverse complement strand
TATCCTTCCCCTGCCACGCCCACCAAGCCACGCCCACAGAACCAGTAGTAAAAATTTTAAAAATCCCATCATTGTCTTGCACCACAGAGGTATGGTAATCCTATGTGATTGGACTTTTCCTGCTTTACTCTGGTGAAATACCAGAGGTTCTTACCCCATTTAAGGTTCACAATCTGTTGCAGAGTGGCTACTCAACTGAAAGGCTACTTAAATGAGCAGGAATGCAGGAAACTGAATCTGCATTTAATAATATTCCATTCCGTCAACAACCTATATAAGAGGGTTACCAGAACTTAGCTGTGAAAATCCAGATGACCACAAAAAAGCAGCAAACAAAACTCTGATTTTTTGCTGCAGTTTCATCTGGCATCAGAATTTTTGCAGCCCAGATTGGGAACCCTATCTTATAATAGCTCCCTAAACAAACTTTTCCCTGAATAAAGAGAAACAGGAAACAAAGAACTGTGAGCTCTTTTATCTTTGGGCATCTTTATCAGACACTTTAGAAAAAAGCTATGTATGTAATGGATGGGTGGATGGATGGAAGTAAAGAAAGAAAGAGAAAGAAAGAAAGAACAAGAAAGAAAGAAAGAAAGAAAGAAAAAGAAAGAAAAAGAAAGAAAGAAAGAAAGTCCCAAAGACAGGTACTTCTCTAAAGAGACCCGAACCAGAAATCTGCAAACGGCACCGCCCGCTAAGGGCCCCCCTCCCCCCCCACCGCGACATCCAGGGCTCCTGTTGGCCGCTGGGCGGATGGGAAGCGTCAGGAAAGAGGAGTCGGTGGCAACGGGCACCTGCCCCCTGGCAGCCCGCGGGACCTGGCCCGGGGGGGGGTGGGTGGGGGGAGAAGAAGAGCTCCCGCCCGCCCGTCCAACCTTTGAACGCCCGATTCGCGGCGACTTACCTGCTTCAGCACCGCGCGCTCAGCTTCCCGCAAGCGGCCCGGGCGCTTTTGTCAGCAGGCGGGCCATCGGAGCGGAGAGGCGGCTCGACGGCGCTTCCCGCCCTGCCCAAGCGGGGAGATCGGCCCCGTCCCTGGCAACTTTGGAGGCCGGCGGTGGCTCTCGCCCTCCCTCTTGTGGGCCGGGCGAAGGGCACCCGGCGTGTCCTAGGCAGGCAAGCAGGCAAACGGGGTCTCCTCCTCCTCCTCCTCCCTCCTCCTCCTCCTCCTCCAGGGCTCGGCAGGACTGGAACCAATCAACCGCCTCCCTTCGCTTTCCCCCCCCTCTCCCTCCTCCTAAGAGGAAGCGGAACGCCCTCGGAGCTTCTGCGGGGCCTACGAGCCAGCCGGCTGGGTTGGGGAATGGAGAGGCCCCGTGCGCTCCTCCGCCCATGGCTTCCTATAGGAATCCTGGCCACCGGCTGCGTTCACAAGACACGCGGAACCCCCGTTTCTGGGCTGGTTCCTACTGTCAAAAAGTTACCAGGAGGTTAGCGATGGGAAGCGGTCCGGTCTTGAGTTGACCTGGTGGTATATATATGGGTAGAGTAGGAATCTATCCAGTAACTCAACCATTCTTGGTCATCCAGGTCATGGTTGTCCCAAAGACAGGCAACTGGACTTTCTGGTTGGTTTTTCTTTGAAGACGTTTCACTTCTCATCCAAGAAGCTTCTTCGGCTCTGAAGAAATGTCCCCACGATTCTGATGATCTCCCAGCCAAGTAGGCCTTCCGTTAAGATGTGACTTGATTTTTCTGGATGTAGCTTTTGAGCCCTCTCCAGCCTAATGCAAGATGTCCTCGAATTACCGAGGCATTGAAAAGTGACTTAATAATTGTGGGTCACTTGGTCACAATTCAGACGCTTGGCAAGTGGCATTCATTCGTGACAGTCATGTAATCCATCTTTTTGCGACCTCATTACCAAAATCCATGGGGAAGCCAGATTCACTTAACAAACCCTGTTACTAACTTAACAACTGTGGCACGAAAGATTGCAAAATGATGAACTTGTTTAGCAACAGAAATTTGGGGGCTCAAGTGGTGTCATAAGTTGAAGAGCACCTGTACTATTTCAGTAAGACGTTGGGGAGAACTTGGGAGGCAAAACCTGAAATATTAACTTGCTGGGAAGCCTTTGGAGGTCATGGTTGGGATTTGAATTCAATACAGGCAGTCCTTGACATACAACAGTTCATTTAGTGACCACTTGAAGTTACTACAACACAGAAAATAGTGACATGACCATTTTCCAGACAACCATTGCAGCATCCTCATGGGCACACGATTTACATTCAGATGCTTGACAACTGACTCATATTTATGACGGTTGCAGTGTTCAGACGTCGTTTTGCGACCTTCTGACAAGCAAAGTCAATGGAGAAGCCAGATTCGCTTAGCAGCCATATTAGTAATTTAAACAACTGCAGTGATTCACTTAACAAATGTGTAAAGTCGTAAAATGGGACAAATTCACTTAAAATCAATTTTGGGCTGAATTGGGGCGGTAAGTTGTATATCAACGTATATCAACATATCCTCACTGTCCGGTTTGTTGGGCCAAGTCAAAACGAGTAGCCCAAAGCCTCTCGCTTGAACTGGGACTTTTTCATTTGGGGTTCCCCAATCAAATCCATTGTGGCTGTTTGCCTAGAATTTAGACAAAGGCTAAATCCACGAATTGATAAAATTACAGGCGTGGTTTATATATTTAATATGTGTATTTGTATTTATGCATATGATCTATAAGACCATTCTGCTTGGCCAGGGATTGTGAAAATTAGAAAATATAAGGATTATGAAAATTAAAGTATAATTTTCACAATCCTTGACTAAGCAGAACAGCAAACACAGTAGATCTGATTGCAAGCTTTAGAAGACAATAGACCCACAGCAGCTGCGGTTATCCTGCTCTTCATCCAGAATACGATCTGCAGACCAAGCACTTGCATGAACTTTGATTCATCTCAGGCTACAGCAGAATGACAGGCAAGCAAGCCCCATAAATACAAAACACACACACACACACACACACACACACACACGGACGGACGGACGGACGAGGCTATTTAAGCAAGGGAACTAGGGAAGCAGCTGTGCCTGGAACAGGATCTCTCTGGCCAGGAGAGAGAGAGAGAGAGAGGACTTGGACAGAGTTGAAACAAAGGGAGGTAGAATGACAGCCTGCCTTGAAACTGAAGACTTGGCTTCACTGCTCCGCGTACTTGGGCCGGCATATTATGCAGCTCGCAATGGAAATCGCGAAGCTGCGCTACATTTTAAGGGTGCCAAGTAGAAACTTAAAAGCCCAAGTCAGAATGAGGAAAAGCTCATGGAATTCATCTGTGGCCCAGTACATAATTTTTTGACTTGCGTCCATAGTACACATACTTCTCAACAAACATTTCATTAGTGACCTATGCCTACCTCCACGCTTGAGGCAGTATTGAAGATGAACTGACCCAAAAGTAGCGTAGCTACTGTTGAGCAGAAAAGCCAACCGCCACACACAGCTTTCAGGGTCTATGATTTAGCACCACGATTCCCAGCATCGGTCAGGCTGGCTAAATGGATTTAGTATATGTTTTGGCCTGCCAACGGCCAGCAGAGCTGGTGGCAGACTTGGACAGTGAGGAAGTCCTGGAGTCTGGGGGAGGCTCTGATGTCTGCCTCTACATTGGAGGCAGAGATGGGGGCCGGGGCTGCCCGACAGTGATCCACTGCCTTCAGAGTTAAGAGATCAATGGGGCAGAAGAACAGCTGGAACCTGTTCCCAATGTGTGCATGCACAGAGCTGCCAGGAGAAGGGAAGAGTTAAGGAACAAGGGCTGACTCAGGAGTAAAGGCACAGGTGGCCGGTGAATGGTCCCTCCCATAGGGAATAAAGAGGAGCGAAAGGAGAGTGGAGTTTGTAGGAGACAATTAGTTCGCTTGATTGGTTCGTGACTCTGAGAGACTCCTTGCTGAGTACTTTCTTGTCCAGCGTTGCGTTTTGAAGATATCGGCCTGGCAGCTCTCCAAGCCAGATAAGGTCTGTGTTTATAAATTCACCCTGGAAAGACTGTTTGCCGGGACTTTTGCTGGATGTGAATGAGGGGAATTCACAGTAACGTAATTAAAAGGGGTTTTGTTGGGACAAGGAGTCGGTTTTGTGGTTTGGGGAAGCCTAGGTCAGAACAGTATTTATATAAAAAAGAGCTGAGAGTATCCTTACTTTTCACCACTGGGAATCAAGATGGATAGATCGTGATTCCAAGGGGTGGGAAGCTCAGGATCCAGAAAAAGATCTTGACAGACTTGAACAATGGGCCTTGTCCAACAGACATGAAATTTCATTGGGATGTTGGTCTGAGCTCTGAGCTTGGCAATTTGGTTGCAAATGTTTGGTCACCATTCAAGGAGACGTCGTCAGTGTGCTTTGTGCATAAAAATGCACGGTAGGGATAAGCTCTGGACTTTCACTGTTGCACAAACGTCTTTAAACATCATCAGAAACGTGTATTTCATATCAAGGCAATAAGACATTAGGTGAACATCGGCGTATGGCAAAAATGCACATCGTTTCAGACACAAATCTTAAAAGGATTTAGAAATGGCGATCACAGTAAACAGAGCCATAAAACAACATTAACACATCACTGCTCCACATTCATCCTGGTAACAGCAACAGCTAAGTTGAAAACTTTTTTTTACTCCCTGAAATGGTAATAATTTATATTAAAAATAAGATTATCTAGTACTTTCCAGATAACTGGGAGGGCAAACTGTGAAGTATTTTTAAGGGTCATTAGGCCTGTTGAATCAATCGAATGAAGAAACTAAAAGCTGTGCAGCTTTCAGCTTCAAAGCATTTTAACACAAAAAAAGACATTTCACAATCCATGGGGTGCCCACTGCTTTCTCTTAACTTCGCTCCTATTGACAAGACAGTGGAAATCCTGTTGCATCACATTTTTCTTCCTTTCAAGGTTCCAGTTAAGAATTGTACCTTCTTTTGCCAAGACGATTGCAGCCGTAATTCTAGACCCAGCAGGAAATTCAATTCTTCAAAGCAAAAATTCAATTATTCTTCAATAGTGAAAACACCACCACCCCAGGTCTGGCACCGAACCCGGGCGCAAAACCTTGCCTTCCCAGCTTCTACATTCTCCAGTATCCTCTTTGGCATCTTGAACTTGTGCATGCATTATTTTCCTGATCGCGATGCCCAAGGGATTCAGAATCAGAATCGAGCTGGAAGGGACCTTTAGAGGTCTTCTAGTCCAACCCTCTGCTCAAGCAGGATACCCTATACTATTTCAGACAAGTGGTTGTCCAGCCTTTTCTTAAATCCCCCCCAATGATGAAGCACTGGGCATCCGTCCCTAGTTTGTCTGTTACATCAGTGAATCAAGTGAGTCATCTGCAGGAATTGTGTGAGTGTGCAGCAGAGTGCCTTCGTGTACATACTGTACGGTTTATTCCTGGATTGCATCTTATACTGTCTTTGTGGTTTTGTTTTATTGGATTTTGTATCTTCCAAGGTTTGTATTTTGATTTATATCCTGATTTACAGGAGTAAATTTCCCCCCCTGTTGTTCAGAATCAGTCCGCGATTTGTGCAGGATTCTGCACACCCTGAAAAATAAATGGGAATAAACACTACCCAAACAATTCTAAAAATGAATCCGTGTGCCCACCGAGATTCACTCTACAGGGGATCCCACTAGTTCAGCTGAGCCAGGGTTGACATACCTCGTGTGCAAGAGATGTAATTTACATACCAGAATATAAAGTGAACAGATTTACAATCTAGGTTTTAACACTGAAAAAAAGTGGGAGATGGTTCTGGCCAATAATTCCTACCCCGTCACACATTCTCACAGTAAGTCAGCCTGTTGTGTGACTGGACACTCCACAAACCATATGTTGCTTCTGACCCAAACGATTTGTGTAGTCCACACAGAACTGGGGGAATTCACCCAATTTTGGACAGGTGTGCTTAATGATGACACAGCATCTGTGGGTTTTTATTTCGTTGCTTTGATTTTTCACTGCATTTTATTGCAACGAGTTTTTAATCTTTGACTTAATTGGAACTGCTTGGTAAGAGTTTGCCTTGAAAAATATAAGTAATGACAGAAAGAATGGACTGTCGACTTCTAGGGCACTTTACGCCTTGGGGATGAAGATCATGGAGTGTTTCAACTACCAAATTCCTTGCTTGTTGATCCAGAAAGCAAGAGGTATGGTGAATGGTGTCCCGTCTGTAAACATTAAATGCCAGTAACTCCAGGAAAACAATCATTAATCAGGTTGAACTCATTAGAGAATATTCTCTGCTCCACAGACAATTCTGAACTTGTTTTCAGGACATGTTTACTTTGTTTTTGCATTGACAGGGATGAACTTTTAAAGCGGAACAGAACAAATCCCTGCGAGATGCAAAAGTCAGAATCATCAACAATTCCTCGAGAACCAAAGATACACAATGATTTCCTAATATGCAATACAGATAGTCCTCAACTTAAAACCATTCCCGTAGTGAATTGCTTGAAGTTACAACAGCGCTGAGAAATGCGATTTATGATCAGTTTTCATACGATCCTTGTAGCATTCCCCATGGTCATGTGATCAAAATTCGGACACTTGGCAACTGGCGTGTATTTATGACTGTTCTGGGGTCATGTGATCACCATTTGTAACCTCCTCAGCCTGGTTTCTGACAAGCAAAATCCCATGGGGGGGAATCCAGATTTGCTTAACCACTGCATGATTTACTTAACAACTGCAGCGATATGCTTAACAGCTGTGACAAGGTCATAAAATGAAGTGTGACTCATTTAACAACTGCCTCATTTAGCAATGGAAATTTGTGGCTCCATTGTGGTCGTACGTTGAGGACTACCTGTATATGAAGTGTTCGCCAGACAGGAAAGAAATTAGCAATAATAATTCGTAGGAATTTCCCAAAGCTATGGTGGTCAGGTTGAAAGTAAGTAAAAGAAGTCGAACTATTTAAACTGGATTAAAAATAGGGTGTAATCCAAAATGGTGGCTCCATCCTTAAGGTTGATGTCTGAGTCTGCATAGGCTCTGGTTAAGGAGTGTTGTGAAGACAAACTTTAGGAACCTGGACGAATTCATATGGCTTTCAAAGCGACTAGGATAGAGTACCTTTCAGAAAGGATTAAGACTGAGTGCTAGATTTGGTCTAACACTTCAGCAAGTTACTTCAGCAGTATCTGGAGTTTGCATATAAACACACCCAACCCTCTGACATGCATAGACACACGCACACGCGCACGCACACACATCCGTAGATCCAGTTCAGGAGTCCTTTCTCCTTGCTTCACCCCAAAGGAGAACATAGAAAGTTCCTCAGTGCAACAAACTACGATGGCGCCCAAGTTCTCTCTGCCCCCTTTTCTGCCTATCAATCTGGGCAGCGTGAAAAATCTGAATGTAGACTGAGACTTGTCAAAAGACGTGAACGCAAAGAGCCCAACAAGTTAATTTTCAAAGACCACAAAGGCGGAGGTGGTGGAAGAAATGAGGTAACTTGTCTCCCAATGGGGGGAGGGGGCGTTTGTGAGAGAGACCCTGATGGTTCTTCTAACGCGCTATGGTCCATTAGGAGAAGGGAAGCGGAACTTGGCAAGGTGACTGACAGCTACATAAAGAAGAAGCTACAGAGAAAAGAGAAGAAAAGGAAAAAGGTTCAGAATACAAAGGAAGGGAAAATAACATAACAGAAAAATAAACAAGCTATTTTTTGTTTTGTTTTCCAAATTAAAAGAGTGTGAATGAAGACATGAGAAATGGGATTATATAGTCAAGTCTAGCTACTGGGGGTCTGCATTTTTTTTTTTATTTAAAAAATTGTTATCGCACCTTTAATATTTTTAGAAATAACTGAAGGTGACAAACCTATCCAACACACCTTCCTTCTACCATTTCCAAAACCATCACCGTGTGAGCTGAATTGGGTTGAGAGAGTGATTGACGGCCTTCATGCCTAAGGTAGGACTAGAACTCACCATCTCCTGGCGACTTGCCCAAAGTCACCCAGCTGTCTTTCATGCCTAAGGCAGGACTAGAATTCACTGTCTCCAGCTTTCTTGTTCGGTGTCTTAAAACACTAGAACCAAATGGTCTACTACTATTGAAACTTTCATCCCCCCCAAAGAAACTAAAGCCAGCAAACTGATATTTTTCTTCCAGGATATTTTATTTCTGTTCTGTATTTCATATGGTTTCCAACACAGGACAGGGGAAATAAATGGTTATTCCTACAATCAGGTGACAAACTGGGCTGCCAGTATTTCAAACAGCCCTTTCGTGCTGTCCAAAATGTTTTGGCTCTTGAGGCGAGGAAAATCATAGGGTCCAAACTAAACCTGAATATACATGCCCAGCACATGAAAACACATGAAACAGAATGTTTGAAGCTTGCCAGAATGCTCTTACTTGAACAAAAGAGCACAGGATGATATGTGAAATCTGTAAACTATCAGAAAAACGGAGTGAAACAAAAACGGGTGTGTGTTTTCAAAGAAATATGGGAAAAATAAATGTAAAATCCATCAATTATTTTGTTTTCAGGTTCCCTTCCCGTTCCCAACCCATACAAATACTGACGAATAAATCAAAAATCAAAACATCCTTTGTTTAAAATAGGCACATACATACAAAACAATGTTAATTACTTGATTGGGTTTTTTTTCCTTTCTCTTTAAATGTATTTTTGCATTCCCACTTTAGGTGTTCAGGTACTTGGGAAGTGGACATTTAGTAACATACCAGTATACAAAAAGCCCCATCGCCTTCCAATGCAGAAAATTCCCAGAATTAGTGTATTTTGAAAAAAATGAAGACTTTTTTGACATCGGTAACAAAAATCTAATACATAACATATATTAGCCACAGTAAATTGGTTACAAATTCATTCTGGTAAAAACAGGATATTTTCAAAATAGAAAGTTAATAAACAAGCTAGACCTAAAAAGTTTTAAGGCTGTTGTGTAAACTTAAAAATAACACCCCACAAAAATAGAAGTATACAAACAATATATTCCTACTGTTGTTCACAGTTTTATTTTTTCAATAAGCTGGGAGAGAGAGGTAAAACATAAACCTTTATATAAGTTTCAAAAATACACCGCCAGGCTCAAGCTAGACAGTAATAGACAAGACTGTAAATATAGCTGTGATTTTGATTCTATTTTTTGAGGCAAAGTTCTAGTAAAAACAATACAACTCCGAAAAATGGTAAGTCACATACAGTTCACATGTTTAGAAACAACACAAGCTCAGAAGTATACCAATGCTTGCAAAATGTAGTATTTACTAGCAGATTTCTAACCAGTTGGGAGAAATGTCTTGGATATAAGATTTTCAGCCCCGCTGAAGCCATCTGGTCCATGTTGAAGCTACTTCAAATCCCAGAACTCCCTGTTCAAGCTTGTCAACCTCAAAGATTTCTGGGAATTTGAAGATGGTGTAACTGGATGGTACCTAAGTTGAGGAATCCTATTTTTGAATGTGTTGTGCCCACTTCATTCAAACAATTAGCCCTTGAAGCTGGGGAATTCCGGGGAGATGTTCTATCATCTCAATGCTCATCTTTTCTTCTCTCTTGAAATTGTGCCTACGGGCACCATATCTGATTTGTCTTATTTGCTTTCGAATTCATCAATCCGGATCAATTTTGATGCCATTTGTTCAAGGATCCCACCAAGGTGGCAATGCCTAGTAGCCCACAATTAGTATTTCTTGTTCAATTGTTCACTGTGAAGATCATCAGTCCAGTTTTGTATTATTTCAATATTTTGAAGACACTTTTTATCTCCTACCTACCCAATTACTCGTTTTCCCCCCTCTCTCCACTGGTAATTGTCCTTTTTGGAGACACCGATATCTGGAGATCACTGTTCCACTTTAGAATCCATGGGACTGAAATGTAAATAGCCTTTCAGGGGCTTTTAGGACAGGAGAAATTAGACATCGGGCTAAGTAAGCAAAGCCTATGCTCTTATGTGAGGGAAATGCTAAGGTAGTTTTAGATCAGGGGTGGTGAACAATGATCCTTTTATGACTTGCTGGCTCAGGAATTCTGGGAGTTGAAGTCCCCAAATCATAAAAGGGTCATGGTTCACCATCCATTTTAGAATTTAGTTGATCCAGCTGTGCAATGAGCATATACCATCTCACTATCAAACCATGTATTTTAAAGATGCCGTGACTGGCTTCCGTCTTCATTATCCCGCATTTCTGGTGCATACAGGTAGTCCTCGACTTGCAACAGTTCATTTAGCGACTGTTCATTATTACAACGTACTGAAAAAAAGTGACTTGTGACCGTTTGTCACACTTACGACCATTGCAGCATCCCTGTCGTGATTAAAATTCAGACACTTGGCAACGGACTCGTATTTATGCCAGTTGCAGCGTCCCGGGGTCATTGACAAGGCAGGTTGATGGGGAAGCCAGATTCACTTAACAACCATGTTACTAGCTTAACAACCGTAGGGATTCATTTAATAACTGTGGCAACGAAAGTTTTAAAATGGGGCAAAAGTCACTTAACCTATGTCTCACTTAGCAAACAGAAATGTTGGGTTTGGTTGTGCTGAGGACTACCTGTAGTTCATCCCACAGTGTGGTCACATACAACAGACTACCAACTCTCTTGCTGGAGGAGTTGTATGGTGCTGATGATCTAAAGAAACCCACAAGAAAGAAGCAATTGAGATTCTACTAAGTCATACCAAAGAACAGATTCTAGGGCTTAATTCCCGCCCCCCAATTTCATGAGTTATCAATCATACCTCTCAGTTGCAAATCTAAATAGATCTTGCTATGAAGTACGTATTCACTTTAAGTACCAGATTTTAAAGGCTAAGTACCATTGTCTTCTCTTCAAGCTTTTTCTTAGCATTTGGCTAGATTCTCATAGCACAGGAAGCCATAATGAAGATTTGTTTTGTTTGAGCTTAGTGTTGTACAAATATAACTGTTGTTTATGCAATAAGTCATCAACTTGTAGTGAACTATCTCATATTGCTGTGGGTGAATGAAATCAGTCCTGTATTATTATTTTTAAAAATTAGTTTTAAAGATATAGAACAAGTATGAAGTATCTGAAATTTGATTTCCATATTCTGGCACTTGAAATACTAATATGAGATTAATCCTTAAAATAGTTGGGTGAATGTCTGAATCTTTTTTATTATTTGTTTACACATACATACACTAATACATCCCTTCCCTAATTCTGTCAGTATCCAATAACCTAATATTAAAATATGTAGCCTTGTGTTTCAAGGGTTGTTTACTGAAACCTATCTGGAAACTTAATTAACAGGCCAATGCTAAACCCTTTAAGGGATTTCCCACTATAATGCAAAAATACTTCATGTTAAACTGCGAAAGAATGAAGTTGCAATGGCTGTAGATGGGATTCCTCTCTGAAATTCAGGCAATACCTGAAATGTATGGAATTTATTTCAAAATTAGAAAGTTGATGGTGTGGGGAACCTACCAGGGTAAAAGCATAGATAATAGGGAACGAAATAAACCAGATCTATTTGCTACTGTATGAATTTGGATTGTCATTTGTTTTTATTTCCCACTGAAATCTGTGGGACTTTTTCCTGTGATTGAGCTGTGCCTCTGGTCTCAAAGGGGCTGAAACCTCCTGGAGTGGAGTGCAGCGTGTTTATGTTCCAGTTAGAAATGCTTGTTTATCCTGGCCAAAAGAAGCAGGGGCTTATTTCGAACCACACTCATCATGCCTGTAAGCTCCCTCCAAAAACAGACAAGACTTTTCTTCTCAAGCTGTACTTACATGCAGAGTGAAAGCACATCCCAAAAGTGGTGAGAGGAGACATTATTCTGTGCACAGCCAAGGGTTACTGTGAAGAAAGGCATAGATAGATGCAGAAAGGAAAAGCAAGTGCTGGAGTCAACGAACTACACATAGCCCAGATCAGGGGTCGGCAACCTTAAACACACAAAGAGCCACAAACTGGAAGCCCCCTGTTCAATTCCGGTTCCCCCACCAGAGTCTCCCCTCCTAGCACTGCGTCCTTTTCCTCTACCTGTCCTAACCGAAAGCCCTATCAATTGTGGAGCTGATTGGCAGCAGGGAGCCGCAGCAGAGGGATGAAAGAGCCACATGCGGCTCCAGAGCTGCAGGTTGCTGACTCCTGGCCCAGATAGTGCCACAAAACAGGAGAAGATCCTCCTTTCGTTGTTATTTAGTTCCTTAATTAGCGAAGGGTTAAAAATAAGAAATACAGCCTCCCATTTTCTATGATTTACTGCAGCTGTCCCCAACTTTTCTAGCTCTGGCATGTTCACTTGTCTGCCACTTACACGAATTTAGCTTTGTGCAGTCTGGTTTTCAACAGGATGTGGCCCGATACCAGGTTGTGGACCAGGGGTTAGGGACCCTTGATTTATTGGGTCTGGAATGAGGGCTGCAAATCCAGTGTACCTATAGACCTTTGCATCCTGTTTACTTCCTACCCAAAGGGTGTAAATGTCCTACTTTCCTGTAGGACATTTACACCCCTTGGGCTGGTGCAATTACAAGATCACGGGGAGAAAAAGACTTTTAACTTTTCTAACTGATTTTATTTGCGCAGTGTCTAAATTGATGGGCCCTAGAAGAAAAAGAAAAATATTGGGAGGAAATTAACTAAAACTTATGAGGTGAATTCGGCAAGCAGAGCTGAATGGGAATTGTAGTGATTACACCCAGGTTACAACCTGATGTCTTCTAGATATTTTTGGACTTCAAAGTTCTTTGTCATAGTCTAAGGCTTATCTGGAATAAAAAGGGAATTGAATCCTAAATATCTAGGGCACTAGGAGCAGAAAATGGTAGGCCAAGTTTCTTTCTAATATGGCAACAGAGGGGGACTATTTTCCTCAGTAAACTAACTCAGTTCACTGCTTCTTATATTGATGGAATATTCTTTTTCACCATTCTTGCCTACCAGCCTATCTAGTTTAATTTAAAAAAAAAAACTCACTGGGGAAAGATTTGCAAATAATTGAATCCCTTAGATCAGGCTTTCCCAACCTTGATATCTCAAAGACGCACATGGATTTCAACCCCCAGAATTCCCCAGCCAGCCATGTTGGGAATTGAAGTCCACGTTTCTTAAAAGTGCCAAGGTTGGAAAACCTGCTTCAGATGATTTGATAATGCTGAAGAAGGTGACTTTTTTAAGGGCAACTGAAACAGCAAACAAGGCTGCGTTGTGATTTAGCCTTACACGAGCCACACAAAGCTGAGTGTGTCTGTGAATAATACCCTATATGAAAGCAGAAGGAGACTAGGTGCACAATTGTCCATAAGGAACTTTTCTTCTAAGCTATAACAGAGATATTAAAAGTATCACAGCAACTCTCCTACCAATGTCAGTCCTGGTGACTTGCAACGTCACTTTGCAAGTCAATTGTGCAAAAATTGATGGACTCTAAAAACTGAAAAAAGTTTTTTTTTAAAAAAAAACCAGGCTTATTCACTGAACAAACTGTATTACTAGCATGGGGAAATTTCTTCCATAATAAAGGTAGTCATCGCCTTACAACAGTTCATTTAGGGATCAAAGTTACACCGTGACTTATGCACGTTTTTTGACCGTTGCAAGCATCTCCATTATCACCGGATCAAAATTCGGACTCTTGGCAACTGACTCACATGGAGGGCCGCACAATATGGGGACTTTGAAACGCACTTGTAATGTGGTTTTCGTAGTACTGTTAAACTGGCCAACTAACATGGGTTTTCTTGTATTTTAAATTTGCCCTTTTTCAAAATGTGTAGCTAATGATTTGCCGTAAGCTTTAAAATATAAGAAAACCCAAGTCAGCTGGCCAGTGTAACAGTACTACAAAAACCACATTGCAAGTATTACAAAGTCCATATTGTGTGGCCCTCAATGTTTATGACGGTTGCAATGTCCCGGGGTTGTGTGACCGACCGCCTTTTGCAACCTTTTGACCAGCAAAGTCCATGGAGAAGCCAGATTCACTTATTAACTTAAGGGCAGTGATTCTCTTAACTGTGACAAGACAGTAAAATGGGACAAAATTCAATTAACAAAAGTCTAGTTTAGTTAGCAACAGAACGTTTGGGCTAAATTGTGGCCATAATTCGAGGACATGTGTATGAAAAGTGAAAAGGGCCAAACTTTTATAACTGTATTAGTACATAAGCAACGATTCCTGGCTAACTGAATGTCATGGAACTGCTCAGGAGTCTCTTGTAATCCGAAAGAAACAATATAATATATTCAGGATTACAAGGAACTCCATGAGGTAAAACTGAACAGTATATAGAACCCACTGAAGAGAAAAAGGCGAAAAAAAAGGGAAACGCCCCCTTTATGCTTACGGCAACCAATCACAGCGCGGATTGCCTCATGCAGGAGTTAGCATTCTCTAACTAATCAACTACAGGCAGTCCTCGACTTAACAACAGTTCGTTTAGTGACCGTTCAAAGTCATAACAGCACTGAAAAATATGACTTATGGCCATTTTTTCCACACTTCTGACCTTTCCAGCATCCCCCACGGTCATGTGATCAAAATTCAAACGCTTGGCAACTGGTTCATAGTTATGACCGTTGCTTGTGTCCCAAGGTCCTGTGAGATCCCTTTTTGTGACCTTCTGACAAGCAAAGTCAATGGGGGGGAGGCCAGATTCCCTTCACAACTGTGTTATTCATTGAACAACCACTGAACAAATGTGGCAAGAGAAGTCTTAAAACGGGGCAAAACTCAACTTCACTCGTGTCTCACTTAGCGGCAGAAATGTTGGGCTCAATTGTGGTCGTTAAGTCGAGGACCACCTGTACAACTGTTGGGTGTTCTGGCCTATTGTACACTTTTACTGTTCCAGCTACTACCGTCAATATCCTGACACTTAACACGGTTGATACTTAGCAGTCGTTTCCTTACTTAATGACGGTTAAGTGAGTGGAGGGACAGGCCTGCTTCTTTATAGACTAACCTAATTGTTTTTCCACCCCAATTTCATTTGGAGGAAGGGTCAGGGCCTTTCTGCAGCTGGAGATCTTCCCACTAAGTGAGGAGACTCCTCTGGATTTTTGACTCATTTGAACACATTCCCCGGACTGCTAGCCCGTTAAACGTTTCCCACACATCTTGTGAAAAAGTACATCTTTAGCCAACGGTTGTCTACATTCCCCACCCCCAACCAGTGTGCATGTGCATTGGGGTGTCACACAAGTTCCACAAAACTAAGCAGCAGGAGAACAGGTTCAGCAGGCACGGAAGCCAATGAAAAATAGGACACAGACAGACAGACAGACAGACACAGCTCGCAAAAGCACACCATAACAAAAGCACTCAAGCGCCAGAGAATTGCACAAAAGGCGTCGAACAGGGCAGGGTTAGGAAACTGGCTCCAGTTTTCAAGTCTGGGAAAAGTTAAGGTCTACCAGCAGAGATAGATAGGGACAGATTAAGAGAGTTGGAAGGGACCTTGGAGGTCATCTAGTCCAACCCCCCGCCCAAGCAGGAGACCCTATACCATTTCAGACAGATAGCAGTCCAGTCTCTTCATGGAAGCCTCCAGTGATGAACCTCTCACAACCTCTCAAGGCAACTTCTGTTCCATGGGTTGATTGGTCTCACTGTCAGAAAATTCCTCCTTATTTCCAGGTTGAATCTCTCCTTGATCAGTTTCCATCCATTATTCCTTGTCTGGTGTTCAGGTGCTTTGGAAAATAGCTTGATCCCCTTGCTCTCTGTGGCAGAAATAATGGAAGACTGCTATCATGTCTCCCCCTTGTTCTTCTCTTCAGAGAAACAGGGAGACCCTGAGTTCTAGTCTTACTTTAGGATGGACTAGAACTTTTGTTCTTCATCCATACAAGTGGAAGAAGAACAAAAGATAAGAAACACTGACATTCTTGCATTGCAATTGGGCAACATATCAGTTGTAGGCCTACAAAGTTTATCTCTTTGGGTTTCCTACTTTGGAGTTGGGTATGCAACAAGGTTAGGTCTTTACCTTCACATTACCTTCGTATCCTGCCTTTCTAGAGGGGATTTTAGTTTTACATAAGGGAGGTAGAGGTAAGCCTTGTCCAATTTGTCCTGAGTACAACATTGTAGGATGAGCTGAATGAACAGATAGTGATTGGCCCATTAAGTTGCCCAAGAGTTTAGTAAAGACCAACTGAATGTCTATGGAGATTCTCCGTCATCCAGGTCATGGTTGTCCCACAGGTGCTTTTTTTCAATAGGCAACTGGACTTTCTGGTTTTTCTTTGAAGACGTTTCACTTCTCATTCAAGAAGCTTCTTCAGCTCTGACTGGATGGTGGTGAATGGAAGGATTTATACTCCTTGCAGACAGCTGGTCATTTGCATTCTTTTAGAGAGTCTTCTCAGGGTCATCTGAATAGAGCAAATGACTGTGTTGTAGACTGGAGATAGAGGATGGCAAATTCTTCCGCTTCTGTTGAGAGAGGACTATTCAATTTTGACATAGATGGCCTCTTTTCTCCCTCTTTCAAACCAGCAATCTTCTCTGTCCAAAATGTGGTCTTTGCTGTCTTCAAAAGAGTGTCCTGTGTCTTTTAAATGCAGATTGACTGCTGAATCTAGTCCTGATATGTTTATTCTCCTATGTTGCGCCATGCTCTTATGAAGTGGTTGTTTTGTTTCCCCAATGTACAGATCTGCACATGGCTCACTGCATCGTACTGCATATGCCACATTGCTCAGTTTATGTCTGGGTGTTTATCTTTGGGGTGGACGAGCTTCTGTCTTAGTGTATCCTTGGGTTTGAAGTGTGCACATATGTTATGTTGGCTGAAGATCCTCCTGAGCTTTTCCGATATGCCTGCAATGTACGAATGACAACATTGCTTTGTTTATTGTTCTATAAACAGATCTGGATGATTGAGAATCTCCAGACATTTAGCCTGGAAGAGGTTAATATCCAAAGAAGGGTCTTTTAAGGATGCAGATTCTCACCACTATTGTTTATCATTGCACTAATTTGTCCACCAACAATACTGAACAAATCAGAGCATGGTTATCAAATGCTAAAAACATTTAGATCTGTCAATCTATCATATCTCCTTCACATGGACAATCTGAAACTTTGTAGAAAAATATCACCTGAATTACTGTTTGACACTTTTCAACTATACAGAATAGAATAGGAATAGGAATAGGAATAGGAATAGGAATAGGAATAGGAATAGGAATAGGAATAGAATAGAATAGAATAG
>JANHFT010008369.1:58501-69647 GCA_032467955.1 Pseudoxenodon macrops | reverse complement strand
CGATAATAAGGCCAAGGCCATATTTTGGGGTTCAAAAGAAAATAAGACCCTGTCTTATTTTCGGGGAAACACGGTATCTTACACTGCAGTGGCACTTAAATATTTTTGACTCCTTGGTTTAACTGGTTTCTCTTTATTATCTAATTTTAGGATATGTTTGGAGAGATGATCACATTTCAGGTCGTATTTATGCAGAAATATTGAAAATTCAGAAAGGTTAACAAAGGAAACTGTACATGGATAACAAAGATCCTTCCAGTCCAACTCATCTATTGTGAGCAAGTAGCCAAAGAAGGTCATGACTATTTAAGGCTAGCAAATGGAAAATAAAGCTTTCAGACCAGGGGTGGGTTCTAACTTACCTCGCCGGCGGTTCACTGCCTCCCGCGTCGCATGGGCATGCGCAGTAGAAAAAAATCCAAAAAAGCCCAAAAACAAGATGGCGACGCATGCGCAGCATCGGAAACTTGGCTTCTGCGCATGTACAGAAGGAAAAAAAGCCCAAAAAATTCAAAAAACAAAAATTCTTTTCCCCCCCCCAAAAAAAAGATGGCGGCATCCATGGACCAGAACCGGCTCTGTGATGTCACCAGCGGCTTACTACCTACTCGGTAGAACCGGTCCGAACAGGTAAGAACCCACCTCTGTTTTAGGCACTTCCTTGTGGACCACTTCCATGCTTATTAATCTCCCTTTCTAGCCTTTTTAATACTTCCAAGGGTTTTATAGTCTAAAATCATACACAGTGGTTATACGAATCTGACAGTGTCAAGCATTATCTCATTATCCCAGGTATTCCTTCCTACCTAACCTGTAAAACATCAATTTCTGCATTACTCAATATGGATGTGTATTATCATATAATACTAAGTCAACTCACAGAATCCATTTGAAGGACAGTCCATTAAATTGTATTTGGGTGCATGTCATTCATAAATCACTTATGAATGACATGCATATTAACATATGAAGATCTTGGAAGCTTTTGTACCCACTTTTAGTCAGTTCATGTTATTTATATTGGGAACTGAATATGAGGATCACTATTCAATAAGCCAGCTTCAGAAATCATACTTTGCAGTCAATTTAAACCTGCCAACTAAATTTCTGTTAATAGAAAGTAACTAAAAATGTGTCAATACCATCTTATAGTCCATTTTACTACATAGTGGTTGGAAAGTGATAACTATGGTTTTAAAATGAGGGACAAATGCAGTCACCGTTCACTTGCAAGTGCATACCAATTTTTTTTTTACAAAAATAGAAGATAAACAACCTGTCAGTCACAAGTATCTGTGAAAAAACTAGACAAATACCACAGTATATTTTTAATCTTATTTGTAGTAACTTTCAATATAGCTAACTCGTACAAGAAGAAAGAATATATCACAGCAACAGCTACAGGCAGCCCTCGGATGGCAGCCATTTCTAACCAAAGTTATGAAGTATCTATGGAGATTCTCAGTCATCCAGGTCATGGTTGTCCCGAAGGTGCTTTTCCAAGAAGCAACTGGACTTTCTTTGTTTTTCTTTGAAGATGTTACACTCCTCATCCAAGAAGAGCTGAAGAAGCTTCTTGGATGAGAAGCAAAACATCTTCAAAGAAAAACAAGGCAGTCCAATTGCCTCTAGAAAAAAGCACCTTTGAGACAACTGTGAATCTCCATAGACATACCGTAGAAGGAAAACATTTTAAAAGGAATAATTTTACATTTGCAGCATGCCTGCTGCTCAGGGCTTTTAGTGGTTGTTACTGGTCTCATTAGAGATATTACTCGGCCAACAACCGTTCATTTAGTGATCATTTGAAGTTATAATGTCACTGAAAAAAAGTGCTTTATGTCCATTTTTCACACTTACGACGGTTGCAGCCTCCCTTCAGTCACATGATTAAAATTCGGAAGCTTGTCAACTGGTTCTTTTTTTTAAAAACATCTTTATTAAGTTACAGAGTATTATAAAACACAAAATACAAAAGCAAATAAGAGGACGGTGAGGGGGAAGGGAAAAGGGGAAAGAAAAGTTGAGGGTAAGGAAAGAAAAAGAGACATTTGACTTCCGACTCTCTCTGTTACAGTAGAATAAGCAACTGGTTCCTATTTATGAATATATTTTACATTCCTATTTTTTGTGGCAAGAAAGGTTGCAGAATGGAGAAGAAGTCATAACAGCCGCCTCGCTTAGCAACGTAAATATTAGGCTCAATTGTGGTCATAAGTCGAGGACTAACTGCATTGCCTTCTGCCCGGGGTCTGCAATTTTCCTTGCGTTTTGTGCATATGAGCAAAGTTTGAAGAGCAGCCTGTTGGGAAAGGCATATCTGCTCCTATTCCGTAACAGTGAGTGGTGGATGTTGGCAAAGTACCATCCAACTGTCTCCTTTTGGTTACAGAGAGAAAACAGAAAGCAGACAGCCCTGTGAAATTTAATCCCAATATAAAATAAATAATAAAGAGTTGCATGTTGGTTGGTTCCAAGATGGAATTACGATACTTCTCTGCAATAAACCCATTCTGCCAACAATTAGGCCACCAGGGATGCTGTTCCTGTTGATATTATACTTTGCGCAACGTAAACCCATAATACCAGTTAATTTAAGAAGGCAACTTACTTGTGGAAATTAATAAGGTAAAGTGGTAAATAGGGACCACTTCACCAATGCCCACATAAAACCTCTCATTAACCCTGAAATCCTAGATTATTCTACTGTAGTTCAGAGGAAATTCTTACTTCTTCTGAACTAGTGAATCTTCTTAGGAAATATATTGAGAAACATCTCATTATAGTTTTGTTGAAACTTGTTCAAACTCTGCCTAGAGCAGGGGTCAGCAACCTGTGGCTCTGGAGCCGCATGTGGCTCTTTCATCCCTCTGCTGCAGCTCCCTATTGCCGGTCGGCTCCACAATTTCGGTTAGGACAGGTAGAGGTAAAAGAATGCCATGCTAGGAAGAGACTCTATGGTGGGGGAACGAGACTTCCGGTTGGCTCCAGAATTGAACGGGGGGCTTCCAATTAGGACCTTTGTGGCTCTTTGAGTCTTTAAGGCTGCCGACCTCTGCCCTAGAGCATGGAGGACCTGCAAGTGCGTAAGAGAGGCAGGGTATTTACACAAGCACAAACAAACAAACAAAACACCAATTTCCACATCTTCGTGTGTCTGATACCACTTTTCTAAACACTTTTATTAATTACATCTAAATGTCATTTCAAGATTGTATCCTACTGCAGGAATGCTTCCAAGCTGGGAGTAGATTACTTCATGTCAACTTGACTCTCCTGTTTAATATGCATTAGATCAGCGTTTCTCAACCTTGGCAGCTTGAAGATGCAAGGATTTCGATTCCCAGAATTCTCTTAAGACAATCTCCAACATATCTTCAAGTAGCCAAGATTGAGAAACACTGCATTAGATAGACTGACAAACCGGTGGATAGAAACAGGAAAACTGGGAGGTTCCAAAATGAAATTCCAATCTCTTAGCATCATATATATTTGCAGCAATGCCACTGGTCTCACACAGCTCCTTTTAGCTTGGTGAAAAGGTGGGTTTAGTCTGCATCCTACCTCTTGCGAGGCAGCCATTTTGCAAAAAGGCAAGTCTCCTAGGGCAGCCATTTTGTAAGAGCATCCTCCCACCACGCTCTCTGTTTTCCAAATGGGCCACCGTAAGATTCTTGCCCTTATTCTATTCTACTTCTGGATATTTAAAACCATCTTCAAAGCTTTGTGTACTTCAACATCTGCAGATACAGATCCTGGACTGAAAGATTATTCGAAGCTACAACAGTGCTAAAAGAAGTCAGGTCCTTGTACTTACGACCAGTCCTCACCCCTATCACCATTGCAGCATCCCTAGAGTCACATAATCAAAATTTGGGCACTTGCTAACCTCCATGTATTTATGATGGTCACAGCGTCCGGGGATCACATGATCACCATTTGCAATCTTCCAAAAAGCAAAATTAATGGGGAAAATCAAGTTAACTTAACAACTGTGGTGATTCGCTTAATGACCAAAGCACACAAAAAAAAGGTTGGAAAATTGGGTGCCACTCACTTAACCACCAACTCATTTAGCAGCAAGGGTTTTGGTTCCAATTTTGGTTGTAAATCAAGGACAAGCTATATATAGTTTGATGGGAAACATTAATCCCTGCTTTTGCACACTTTTAACTTCCATGTTTAGCTGAGCTCCATTCCCTTTTGACAAAGAAAGAAAGAGAATCTGCATAATGTTTTATCTTAACTGAGGTTTCTTAAAAAGCAGTTGAGGAAACCAAGAAAAGCAGAGCACGTGCTACCCAAAAATGCCAATTATTTTTATACATATAGCAGCTGCTTCCTCCAGAACGAGGAGTAAATTCTAATTTCTACATCGACTGTTGTTGAGATATTTGCAGAAAAGGCCTGCATCAAATGCCACGTGAAATTGGCATGTATATTAACGAGACAGATGAAGGCAGAGAAAGACTAACTTGGTACAGTATCTTCGTGAGGGTAAAATCAGGACATCTACGTGTAAAATGTTAGCAGTTCTCTTGATCCAATGTTCCCCCAGGGAATTTGGAAACAGTCATGATACAACACAGAAGATGAGGAAAAGTCCCCTTAAGGATGAGCACTTCTAAAGCCACTGTGGGAATTCATAGAAGCATTTTTATTTTATTTTATTTTTTGCCTGGTTGCTATCTTTTTTTTTTAACAGCAGCCACTTTAGGGCCACTCTAAACTTTCCTTCGTGACTTTAGGTTTACCTTGGCCAAACGAGAAGAACCTGCACGTTAAAAGCAACTGACCACCAAAAATTGGCACAGGATGTGGTCTTCTCATTGCTCAACGTATGCTGGGTGGTATTTTGCATGTTCTACAAAACTGTGCTCAAAAGAAGATAGCAGGAAATCTTGTCAATCTGATACTTCCGTGGGCCCAGTGGAGGGAGAGGGGAGACAATGAAAGCCAGGTAGGGACAGAGAAGGACCGATGATAAACTCATTTTTTCCAGTGTGATCTTAACTTTAAATGGTCGCTGAATGAGTGGATGCAACCTGAGGCCTACCTATCGTTCCAAACTACATTTTTAACGTGATGGAAAAGAGAAATGGCACATAGAGGTAGTCCTCGATTTACGATCACGCCTGAGCTCAAAATTTCTGCGACAAAGCGAGGCATCTGTTACGTGGGTTTCGCCCCATTTTATGCCCTTCCTTGCGGTTGAGAAATTTAATATCACGGTTATTAAATGAATCCAGCTTTTCCATTGACTTTGCTTGTAAGAAGGTCGCCAAAAGGGGATCACGTGACCCCAGGATACTGTAACCATCATAAATATGAGTCGGTTGTAAAGTATCTGAAGTTTGATCACATGAGCATGGGAATGCGGCAATGGACATAAGTGTGAAAAAGAGTCGTAAGTCACTTTTTTCAGTGCCTTTGTAACCTCGAATGGTAGCTAAACAATAATATTATAAGTTGAGGACTACCTGTGCACAGAGAGAGAGAGACACACACACACAAACACACACAAAGACAAAGAGACAGAGAGAAAGACAAAGAGAGAAAGAGAGAGACAGAGAGAAAGAAAGAGAGACAGAGACAAAGAGAGAGACAGAGAGAGACAAAGAGAAAGACAGAGAGAAAGACAAAGAGAGACAGAGAGAAAGAGATAGAGAATGACAAAGAAAGAGAGAGACAGAGAGAAAGAAAGAAAGAGAGACAAAGAGAGAGACAAAGAGAGAGACAGAGAGAAAGACAAAGAGAGACAGAGAGAAAGACAAAGAGAAAGAGAATGACAAAGAAAGAGAGACACAGAGAGAAAGAAAGAGAGAGAGAGACAAAAAGAGAGACAGAGAGAAAGAGATAGAGAATGACAAAGAGAGAAAGAGAGAGAGACAGAGAGACAGACAAAGAGAGAGAGAGAGAAAGACAGAAAGAGGGAGGGGGGAGGGAGGGAGGGAGGAAGACAGAGACAGAAAGAGGAAATATCCACATTAACTGTATTTAATTAGACTACTGTAGTGGTAACACAATTTAAATTTTAAATTGTTTGTCAACAGGCTTTGGCAGGGTCTCCAGTCAGGTATAGGCCCAGGGAAGAGCAAAAAGAGAGGGGAAAAAAAAATCAAGTCTTAACTTTCAAACTACCGTACTCTTTGAAAAGGTCGCCTGTTTAGATCCTCTTAGCTGACTTCACTGCCCGTTTTTGTTTCACTAGTTCCAGCAAAATGTGGGTTGAGAGCCGAAGCGGAAAAGCATTTGGAATGGATAAAACAATTGGCAAGAATGAGGAATAGTAATGTGATACTCTAGTCTAAGCCAATGGGCTGGACATCAACCCTCATAATCCTTAGCCAATGGAAATTGGAATGGGATTGAATGGAAATTAAGGAGGACGCAATCCTATGAATCTGGAAAACACCTTTTGCCAGAGAAGGTTAATTTTGGGCAACCTAACAGTGACACCCAAAAAAAAAAAATCCATCCGATTATTCCGGCCTCCATCTCAATTGCCAATGGTACAACTCCTTCTGCAAGGACAGTATGCAAGTAGTCAAAACAGCCTCGTTTACTCACAGAAGGGAGGTATGAAAACTTTCCATTAGTAGAACAAAGAAAAGAACAGAAATAAATCAAGGAAAACAGAGAAAAGGGGTCAGAGAGAAGTAAAATTTCAGCAGGAGTAAAACTCTGCCCAATGGAAATCTGAGCAGACAGAAATAAAATGGGTATTTGAGTGACTGGCATCCAGTTATTTTATTTTATTTTTTCCATTCTTTGTGCCAACTCCAGCCAAGCAAAGCCCATCAATTTCACGAGAACTGCCTTCCATAGAAAACATGCGGTTCCAACATTTTCCTTCCATAGGGGTGAGTTCAGGGTGGATTTGATTTAAATCAAGTCGATTTAAATCACGATTTAAATCACTACTAAAAAGGCTTGATTTAAACAAATTCGATTTAAATTATAATTTTTAAAGAGCAGCTGTCATCTCCGTCCCGCAACGGCTCCTCCTCTGACCCGCTGTTGACTCACCGACAGTCCCAATATTGCAGAATATACAGCCTCTCATGCTACATACGGTAACTAAGCTGCATTTCATGCTGAATACACTAAATCATTAATGTATCTTAAATAGGAAACTATCTTTAGATAGATTTTTTTACTCCAAAAGCATTTAATTAAAATAAATTTGATAAAAATAAATAAAAATCTGATTTAAATGAAGAAAAAAAACTATTTAAATACAAAAGAAATCTGTGGGTTTTTTTTAATCATCGATTTTTATCCACCCTGGGTAAGTTCCAAAATTGTCAAAGCCAGAAACAAAGAATTGAGACTGGACAAAGCAGTTATCAAAACTTCAGGCAGGTGACTGAGCAATGAGCAAGCCAAAGGATGCTACCATGGAAAGAGAGAAGAAGGAGATGTAAAGTCTGGAGACCTGGAGAAGGAACAGGGATTCCCCTTCTCTCACTGCTATATGGCACAATACCACCACAGACCAGCATTGTGTCATTTCAAGGGATTACTTCTCACTTGTAAATGCAAAAAAAAACCAACCCAGCAACAACAACACATCACAGGCACCGGGGAGCTAAATTGCAATGCACGAAACCTCTCGTTTTTTTTCCTTCTTGCTGAAATTATCATGGGACTGTCTTGATATTTTTCGTATCCGCGCACAGGATGTCTGGAAAACTAAGCAAGCATGACAGCATCCATTTAGTAGCCTACATAAGCAGCAGAGAAGATTTCTGCTTAATAAGACTAGAGCTGTGAGGGTGGAATCTATGGCGCATTTTTGGTCCCAGGAGGCTTCAGAGAGGATTGTTAGCACCAAAACGGCAAGTGGGGGCCCCACCGCACTCCCCCATGCCCCGTTTTTGGTCCCAGGAGGCTTCAGGGAGGCCTGCTAGCACCAAAATGGGGGTTGCGCATGCATGCATGGGGAGTGGGAGGAGCGTGGGAGGTCATGAGGGCATGCGTGGGGACAGGGCCTGCGGGGGCCATTGCATTATGGGTATCAGCACATGCATGTGTGCTGTTGCGTGCTCGCATGTGCTTTCGACACCCAAGGAAAGAAAGGTTCACCATCACTTCTTGTCAATATCTTATTCCCAACAATATAAATGCTATAGGTAGTCCTCGATTTATGACCAGTCAATAAGTAACTGACCTTATAAATGTTTGAAACCTAGGATCTGATTTCAAAAGTCTGGTGACGTTACTCAGAGTTGCCTGAACTGCAAGATGGACAGCAAATGAGAGATAGTTAGATAGATAGATAGATAGATAGATAGATAGATAGATAGATAGATAGATAGATAGATGATAAATAGATAGATAGATATGATATAGACTGTTTGATGATTTAGATTTTGATGATAGACTGATTGAGATAGATATAGATAGATTAGATATAGACTTTGATGACAGATTGATGATTGATTGATGATATAGATTTAGATGATATAGATAGATAGATCGATAGAGATGGATGGATAGTCTTAGAGATAGATGATACTGATTGATTGATTGATGGATGCATAGATATAATGAGATACCAACTGCCCTCCCAGGTGGCTGCATTTCGAGCACTCAGTAACCAACCTGTCTTTACAACTACGACTGCAGTCACATGACAATTTACATTTACTTCTGATTTTCAGCTAAAACACCCTATATAGCAAGCAATGGGTTCTCTTAACTAGTGCTGATTCACTTAAAGCATGGTGAGTTGCTTAATGACCACTGCAAAAAAAAAACTTCTAAAATTAGGTTGGTCACATCATGACCCACTTTATGACTATCATGACGTATGACCATTATGGTCGTAATTCAAGTACTACCTGTAGTTCTTCTATACTGTTGTTCCCCTGCAATTGGCATTTAGGGTTAAACCACTTCTTGATGTGGAGACTCCATTTAGTTGTTATCACGTTAATAGCTACCAAACTGCTTACTTTCACATATGTTGCACAACTGCCTTTTACCATCCCTTTGGCCAGTGGTCACTGCCACATTTTAAGAGAGCAAAACCTCCAAATGAACCGTATATCATCTTTCTTTTACTTCTAGCTGTGAATTCTGTGAGAAGTTCCCAAAACATCTGGAGAACACCTGGTTGGAGAATGTTAATACAAGTGCGCTGAATTATTTGGGTCAATGAGGTGTAACAAAGAATCGTCTGAAAGGAATCTCAAATTTCTGGGCCGACCATAATTCACTGTTTTCTTATTTTGAATCTTTAGACAGCAGGACCTAAAAAAAAAAGTAAGCAGGCATTTAAATTTGCAGGGAAAATGTGCTGAAGTTTACACTGTTGCTTCACTCCAGGATTCAGTGAAACATAGAAATTGATCAGCGATGCCCCCATATGCATACAAATGTATGAGCTATGTGCTCCTAGAAAAACAGAATAACAGAGTTGGAAGGGACCTTGGAGATCTTCTAGTCCAACCCCCTTCTCAAGCAGGAGACCCTATACCCATGATGGCGAACCTATGGCATGCATGCCAGTGGTGGCATGCAGAGCCCTCTCTGTGGGTGGGCACGCTGTCACCAGCTGTTGTTCAGATTTCTGGCACACACACGCACATTCCGGTTTGGGCACTCGGTACCAAACAGGTTCACCATCACTGCCCTATACCATTTTAGACAAATGGTTGTCCAGTTTCTTCTTCAAATCTGCAGTGCTGGGAGCACCACAACTTCTGAAGGCAAATCCTTCCACTGATTTAATTGTTCTAAACTGTTAGGAAATTTAGTTCTAAGTTGGTTCTTTCGTGGATTAGTTTCCATCCATTGCTTCTTGTTCTGCCTTCGGGTGCTTTGGGGAATAGCCTGACCCCCTCTTCTTTGTGGCAGCCCCTCGAGTATTGGGGGGCAGATATGTAGTATGTAGCAGAGTAGTTATTTGCGTTTTTCTCCAATTCAAGTCAGGCGCTGAAACATTTGCAAGAAAATCACCAAAACTCAGGGAGCACCAAGGACCCCACAGTTTAACCCTGAGATACAAATGTTCTCCATCTATGGATATCTGACTCCAATTAGCTTTCTGAGATTAGCCAAGGTCAGGTAGCTAGGAGCAATATCTGTTGGAACAAGAGACCCTTTTTATAACGGTGTTTTTCAGCCTTGGCAACTTGAAAATGTAGAGATTTCAAATCATTCTGAGAACGGAAGGGAATAACATCTTCAATTTGTCAAGGTTGAAAAACACTTCTACGGCTGGATATCAAGATTATCGGGCAGAGATTCAATGGGCTGAATATAGAGGTTTCTTCCTTAAGTTACAGGATCTTTATGAGGGAGGGGAAAAAAATACAAATTCCAAGGAATTTAACCTCTGTGATCAGCGAGTGCACTTTTTCTCTCTCTGCAAAATAAATTCCTTCTTTCCTAACAGTAGAGGAAAATATTTCTTGTGTGAGCATCTTACAAAGCTAAAAAACCTCCATTGTTTCTTCCACATCTTCCAAGCAAAGCAAAGCAGGATGGCATTTCCACGCCTGAAAATGGGCAGACCAAGGTCCTTAACAGGACAAATTAGCCATTCTTTTTTTTCACCCCCTGCAAATTCATTTTGCGAATCCACACAGCCCGTAATATCTGTATCTATGGAGATTCTCAGTCATCCAGGTGATCGTTGTCCCAAAGTTGCCTTTTTCAAAAGGCAACTGGATTTTCTTGGGGTTTTTTTTTCTTTGAAGATGTTTTGCTCCTCATCCAAGAAGTTTCTTCAGTTCTGACAGAACTGAGGAAGCTTCTTGGATGAGAAGCAAAATGCCTCCAAGAAAAAACAAAGAAAGTCCAGTTGCCTTTTGGAAAAAGCACCTTTGGGACAGTAATTTCTATGGATACAGAAAACATTCTAATCAAACAGAGCAAATAAGAGCAATTTATTTTAATGGCAGAACAACCTGTTTAGATTTTTAGACAAAGAGCACCAGTAAAATTGCAGTGCCAACGACTATATAGCATGCTCTAACAGTAAGTTCACCCATCTTCTGAATATATCTATAGAACTTTGAATTTTTATCAGCATGATTAAATTTTCATCAATGAAAGGATTCTAGACCAGTGGTTCTTAACCTTGTTGGAGGTACTGACCCCCACCAGTTTCATATGCGCATTCACCGAACCCTTC
>JANHFT010008369.1:27777-38718 GCA_032467955.1 Pseudoxenodon macrops | reverse complement strand
TCCTTTCTTTTTCCTTCCCCTCTTTCCTTCTTCTTCCTTCCTTGCTCTCTTCCCATCTTTTTCCTTTTCTTTCCTCTTTCCCTTTCTCCTTTCCTGTCCCTTCTTTCATGCTCAAATGCAAAAGGGGAAACATTTCTTCTTTTGTTTTGTTTTCGCACATGGGGGCACATGACCTTGTTTTCAGCTGCAACAGCCTCCTGCCAGAGAAAACGGGGCCTGGGAGAGGCGCCACGGGCTGGTCCTTTGCCGCTTCCAAGGCAGCCCTGCGGGTCAGATCTAAGCACCCTGCGGGCCCCAGGATCTGGCCCCCACGCCTTGAGTTTGACACCTCTGGCCTACATGGACAAATCCATGCACTTCTTTTGGCGACACTTTCTAACACTGCTTGTCCTCTCCTTCCTAGGGCTGAGAGCAGTGGTGGGATGCTGGGAGTTCACAGGGGTTCAGGACAGAAGTGGGTTCCTACCGGTTCTATCCGGTTCTATAGAGTAGTTAGTAATTTCGCGATGACGTCATGGAGCTGGTTCCTTCAGTGTCTCCATGGACGCCGCCATATTGGATTTTGCTTCTGCGCATGGGCAGAACCTAATTTTTGATTGTTGCGTATGCGCGCACTTGCACGCTTTGTGCGCGCGCTCGAGGTGCAACCCTGAGCAAACCGGCAGCAAGACGATTCAGAACCCACCTCTGGTTTGGGAGAACTGCTAGCTAAGATTCTGGGCAGTTCGGAGAACCCCCAAATCTCACTCCTGGCTGGCCCCGCCCTGCTCCTCCCAGGAGGAGGAGTGGCCTCTTTTGGATGCAGATAAGTGCAGGGCGTGAAAAATGGATCTACCGGAAGTTAGGGCGTGGGGGCCTCCAGGGGGCCTCAGGAGCCTGGGTAGTTCTTTTTCGCCCTCCCAGAGTCTCTAGGAAAGCCTTAGGAGCCTGGGGAGGAGGGGGGGAAATGCCCTCCCTGCTGCTGTGGTGCAGGAGGCTGACTAGACCACACCCACCCTGGCCACGCCCACCCAGCAACCAGGCAGAGAACCCATTGCTGAGATTTTTGAAGCCCACCCCTGCTTACGACCGTTGCAACATCCCCATGGTCACGTGATCAAAATTCAGACGCTTGGCAATGGACTCATTTTTATGACAATTGCAGTGTCCCTGAGTCATGTGTGATCTTCTTTTGCGACCTTCTGACAAGAAACGTCGGCGTGGAAGCCCAGATTCACTTAACCACCGTGTTACTAACTTAAGAACTGCGTTTGTTGTTGCATTTGTCTGGAGTTGTTCTTTTACTTTAACAACTTTGCCAAGAAAGGTCATACGATAGGGCAAAGCTCACTTAACAAGTGTCTCACTTAGCAACACATTTTGGCCTCAACGGTGGTCGTACGTTGAGGAGTTGCACCATGTATGGTATGAGAGGACAATGCCCTGTGTTTCTAAAACAGTCTTAGTATAGAATCTGCCACCATAGATTTGTAAAATATCTTTTCTCCATAGGGGAGACCTCATAATTGTTGGCATTACTAATCGGTAGGCACTCAGCCATCAACAGGCACAGAGAGGTAAACCTAGGGTCCACAATCTCCAGGCAGTGGCCCACTATTGAGCTGCAGCGTGTTTGGAACTGAGCATGTGTGTGCGTGCGCACGCAAAACTCCCCTCATGTGAATGGCGGCTGCTTGCGCTCACAAGCAAAGCTACCCTTGTGTGAGTGATGGCCATCTTGCGCTCATGTGCAAAGCTTTCCTCGTGCAAGTGGCGGCAGCTTATGCTTCCACCAGAGGTGGGTTCTGAATCTTCTTACTGCTGGTTCGCTCAAGTGTGCAAAGTGTGCGAGCTCGCACACGCGCAGGAATAAAAAAATAGCTTCTGCGATGCGCAAAAGCAAAATCCAAAATGGCGGCGCCCATGGAGACACCGAAGGAACCAGCTCCATGACGTCATCACGGAGTTACTACCTACTCTATAGAACCGGATAGAACCGGTAGTAACCCACCTCTGGCTTCCACGTGAAGCTCCGTTTCCACGAGCAAATGGAGATGCGCACTCTTGCGTTCGTCTGCCTATCACTCGCAACAAACTATCCACTCTCCCCTTCCCCATTCCCCATCCGGGCCATCAAGCCAGAATGGTTGGGGACCGCTGAGGTAGACAATAACCATAACACAGCTCTGTAGTAAAAGTCAACTACACAGTGGAATTGTGGAAGTGCAACAAGGCAGTCTAACAAATGCGCCTTTCACTCGCTCCGCGGCTGCCTTCTGGAGCTGGAACGCATGCCAAATGCTGGGCTTGCTGAGAGGAAAGGGGTGGGTGAAACAAGGGCGGGTGTGTGAGTGGGTGGGTTGTCTGCAGCTGTCCCAGTGCTCAAACAGGGAGCTGGCGTTAGCCACAAAAGCATTTTCTGCCTCTTGACTGAATCCACTCAATGGAAACAGCTGGCGCCTTTCTTCCCCCGGCTCCAGTAATCCCAACATACTTTCAGACTGAGAACAGGGACAAATCCATTCTCCTGCGTTTGCTTCTATGCCGCCAATGGCTGCGCCCTGCCAATGTAATCTGGCTTTTCAGGTAACCGATCAGGATTAGAAGTGGGGTATAAAGTCAGACTGATGTACAGGAGAAAGCCTCCCCCCCATCAGAGCTTATAACTTTCCAGAGGACACCGAATTTTAAATATCCCACAGTGTTAGAAGGGCCAGAGTTGGTGGTTAATACTACAGAATTCCTAGGTCATGCTTTGTCTCTTGTGGCAATTCTCTAGAAGCATCTATTTCGGGATATTTAGGGAGCCAGTCGTTAAGGCACCAGGCTAGAAACAAGGAGACTGTGAGTTCTAGTCCTGCTTTAGGCATGAAAGCCGGCTGAGTGACTTAGGGCCAATCACCAGGAGACTGTGAGTTCTAGTCCTGGCTTTGACATGAAACCAGGCTGGGTGACTTTGGGCCAATCACCAAGAGACTGCGCGTTCTAATCCCACCTTTGGCATGAAAGACAGCTGGGTGAGATGGGCCAATCACCAGGATATGGTGAGTTCTAATCCCGCCTTAGACTTGAAAGCCAGCTGCAACCCCAGAAGGCTGCAGGAGGATGTTGTGACCGAAAAGGGGCCCTGGGTGTGTGTGTGCATGCAGCCCCACCAAGCTCCATTTTCACTGGCAGAGGGTTGCAGGAGCCCATCATGGCCAAAAACAGGGCCACACGCACCTCCCTCATCTCCCTTTTTCTGGCAGAGGCCGTCGCAGTTGAAAATGGAGCTACGGAGCCCATTTTCTCTGGCAGAGCACTCGGGCCGCCACAGGCGCCCCCCCGATGCGAGTGATGTCAAGCTGGCCACACCCACCCCAGCCCTCGAGGTCAAACGCCAGCCTGATGCGGACTTCAATGAAATTGAGTTTTGACACCCCGGGTGAAGAATCTCAACATCTTTTTTAACATCGTGACAACCAAACTGGATGCAATGTTCCCCGTATTGTCTTACCAAGGCCTTATAAAGCGGTGTTAACACTTCACATGATCTTGATTCTATCCCTCCCGTTAATGCAGCCTAGAACCGTGTTGGCTCTTTTGGCAGCTGCTGCACACGGCTGGCTCCTATTTAAATAATCGTCCACTAGGACTCCTAGACTCGCAGTTATTACATTTGAACCAGGTACCACATATTCTACAATGGCTCTGCAGTGTCCATCCCGTTAGGTGAATCTTGCAGGAAACGAACGGAAATTTACAGTTGCACGACGAACAATCGAAGAGAGAACGTTTAAATCTTTAATGGTTTCCAAGAAGACATCATCACTCCAGTTGCCAATGATCATTCTTAACATAATTCGCCCCACCCCCACAACCATGCCCATGAATAGCGCAACCCTCCCAAACAATCCCATTCTTCCTTTAGCCAGGCAAACAATCCATGTACAAGACAAAAACTGCATTTCACTCAGCCCCCCCCGTCCCCCACTTCATTTAGCACTCAATCCAGCGAGATCAACAGGCAGGATTTTTAAAGTGGGGGGGGGGACTCAACTTTTTAACATTTGCCGATTGTTCGTCAACAGGCGATCTTGCCCATCGGCCTTGGACCAACCCGAATTGTCTCTGGCGGACAATTTCAGAAACGTTTATAAGTAGGATAAGGCATCGGTGTTATTCCTGCACCATTTCGAGTCCTCTTACGCTGCGTAAGGGTTGTGGTTGTTAAAATCTCACACACACCCCTTTCCTCCTGATCAGGAAATTGGACGGCTGGAAATATTACAGGAGGAAGATGGTTACACAGTCCATAAGCGAGGCACAGTAATGTCACAACACTCGCATCTGGAAACAGGCAAACGGGGTGACGGTATCCTTTTTAATGGGCTAGTCGTAATTGCGTGGTAGCAACAGATAGCCTTCCAACCATACTTTTAGCGAAAGTTCAGAGTTACGACGGCACTGGAAAAAAAGTGACTTACAACCGGTCCTCCCTGTTACAACCAACACAGCAATCCCCGCAGTCATAGGGTTAAAATTTGGGGGCTTGGCAACCAAGCATATACACCGTGGGCACAATTATTAGGCCAGTGAGTATTTTGACCGTATCATCATGCTCATGCCTATTTTCCACCTCCAAACTTGAATCCTGATTGGAGATAAGCGTATCAGGGGATGTCTATATGTGTAATGAGGGAGGGGGTGGCCTTAAGGAGATCAACACCCTATATCAGGGTGTCAAACTCGATTTCAATGAGTGTGGTCTTGGTGGGCGTCACACGGGACTCATGTCGGGGGCACCTGTGGTGGCCAAGTGCTAAGAAAGGACTTCCCCGAGACCCATGCCCCACCCCACGTGCCCCATTTTTGGCCTGGAGGGCCTCCTGCAACCCTCTGCCAGCAAAAACAGAGCTGCGGGGGGGCCATGCACACACACCCCAAGCTCCATTTTCACTAGCAGAGGACTGTAGGAGGCCAGCATGGAGCCCAAAAATGGGGCGCGGACCTCCCATGCACAGCCCTCCCAAGCTCCATTTTCACTAGCAGAGGCACTGCGGGCTGGTCCTTTGCTATTTTCGGGCAGGCCCCACGGACCAGATCTAAGCACTCCACATACTGGATCCAGCCCGCAGCCTTGAGTTTGACACTCTTCCCCCATATCATAATAATTCTGCACACTAATAGTTGCCCAATAATTGTGCACGCATATTCTCCTAAGAAAGCCAAAACCTCACTTTTTACTTTCTTAAATAGTCAGGTTTGAGGTTTGTTAACATTTTTGGATTGTCCGAGAGCACCGAAGGTGTTCGATAATACCATGAGTCCTCAAACATACAACTTTGCCTAATGATTGTGCGCACAGTGTATTTACGATGGTTGCAGTATCCTGGGATCACGTGATCACCATTTGCAACCTTCCCAACTGGCTTCCAACAAGTAAAAGTCACAGATTCATTTAACAACCACATTCACTTAACGGCTGCAGTGATTTGCTTAATAGCTGTGGCAAATTTTTCATAGAATAGGGCACAATTCATTTAAAAACCGCGTTGCTTAGCGAGGGAAATTCTGGTCTCCATGTTGGTTGTAAGTTGAGGACCATCTGTACAGTAGTCCTCAATTTACGACTATAATTGAACACAAAATTTATGTTGCTGAGAAATTTGTTCAGTGACTTTTGCCCCCATTTTATTATTTTTTACCTCAGTTAAGTGAATCACCACAATTGTTAAATTAGTAACCCAGTTGTTAAGTGAATCTGGCCTCCTCATTGACTTTCCTTGTCAGAAGGTCGCTAAAGGGGAATCATATGACCCCGGGTCACTGCAACTGTCATAAATGTGAGTCAGTTGCCAAGCTCCCGAATGTAAATCACATGACCATGGGGATGCCACAATGGTCGTAAGGGTGAAAAATGGTCATGTCACTTTTTTCCAGTGCCGTTGTAACTCCGGTCACTAAACGAACCGTTATAAGACGAGGACTACCTGTATTGGCAAATCTGATTGGTTTGCTACAGAACATGGCCCTCAGTTTGTGCCCAAACATTAAAAAAAAAAAAAAGAGAGAGACATCATCATTCCGGAACATTCTGTACCAACAAGGGAGATTAATGGTAATGAAGACACAAACATTTCATGCTATCTCGTTTTAGACTGTCACATGCATCACCCCGGGGATAATTCTGAAATAGCAGCAAACATCTCAGTTTGAAATGGTCTATGGAGGTTGATGAAGCTCTGAAGACTTCCAACTTTGCAAATTGTTCTATGATTTCATAACCAAACACTTTTTCATGCCTGCAGAGGCCTATGGTGTATGAAGGTGGTTGGTTTTCCTCTTTGCAAAGAGTTAATTTATGAGAAGACTAGAAATAGAGATCAGGACCTAGTGGTTGTTTTATTGGAAAAAGAAAACACTGTAATTTATTTATTTTTAGCGTAGAAAAACTTTTACAAAATAATGTGAGTTTCCCTGGTATATGATGCCATTCATCATGTAGTCCATGAACATTAGTTGAGTTGAATATTAAATTGCTTCAAGGATCAAGGATCTGTTTTTTCCAAGTGGGGTGTATGCCAGAGGTAGGTTCTGGATTCTGTTACTGCCGGTTCGCTCAGGGCCGCACTGCACCCCGAGTACTTAAAAAAAGCTTCTGCACATGCGCAGAAGCAAAAAACAAGATGGCGCCGCCTATGGAACTGGCTCGGGGGCGTGGCAGACTGGGGTCGCCAATGTGGCTGACTGAGGAATTCTGGGAGTTGAAGTCCATAAGTCTTACAAGTTGCCAAGTTTGGAGACACATTTTAGAAGACCCTTAAGGCTTCTCTAACTTCAGTGCCTCTGGACTTCAACTCCCAGAATTCCTCAGCGGTCATAACCATTTCTAAGAATTTTGGAAATTAAACTTCACACACTTGAAAGGGTGCTTATGAAGGTGTAACTCTGCTCAACTCCAATGTTCTCACAGAGCTCCATGGGCATAATTTTACTTAATTATATCTGCCAGAGCATTGTGGTTCCCAAGGAATAAACCCCTTTATAAAGAACAGCTGGTTAAGCTACAAACTGCGCAGAGTATTATTACAAGTTCTGCTGCGGGAAAACTTGTAAACTTAGCAGACGTTCAGTGAAATACTTTTTTCTGGCCAAGAACTAAACTTAGCTAGGGTGGACCTGAGTAAATCCCTAAATCCAGATTGGACATCCAGTACATCAAGGAATTCTGGGAGTTGAAGTCCGCCAGGCTTAAAGTTACCAAAGTTGGAGACCTCTGGTTTAAACCAGAATTTCTTCACCATTGAGAACTTTATAATGTGTGTGGATGTCAACTCCTGGAATTCCTCATGCTGGCTAGGGAATTCTGCGAGTCGAAGTCCACACACCTTAAAAGTTCTCAAGGTTTGAGAAACCCGGGTTTAAACGATGCAAATTGGGCCCTGCCCTACTACAGACACTCGTGCTGCCTATGTGTTGGGTTTATTTATTTCAGGGGTCTCCAAACATGGCAACTTTAAAACTTGTGGACATGCTGGCTGAAGAATTCTGGGAGTTGAAGTCCACATATCTTAAAAGTTGCCATGTTTGGAGAACTCCGATTTATTCCTTGGTCATCGCTAATTTGCAATTGTTCAGTCTTGCTTGATTTCGATAAAAATAGAACTATTATCTAATCACATGTCCATGTCCAACAACTGCCTGGGAATTCTGAATTGGGGAGAAAAGACTAATCTTGTGAATGATCGATTTCGGTGACGTAGTGCTAAGCTGTAATGTGGTTGGTTTGATTTTGGGTGAACGGGATCCGTCAACCTAGCTAGCCACGGATTTGTAAACCAGGTTTTGGGCTTTGGTTTGTAGCATGAGCTTAGCCAATTGTGGTTTGTACTACAAAGAATGATTGAACAAGCCAAGGCGCTCATGATTGATGGATGGATGGATGAGATCATTGATTAAGCAATGGAATGACCTCTTATAAAAGAATCGGAGCAGCACATCAAATCTGGACATGAAGCGGACATGAAGGTAGCACCAGATGGAAGCATTTCGTCACTTGAGTTGTATGGTCCTTTAAAAAAAAAAAAGAAGCAGACAGGTGCAAATCCAGTTTCTCCGTCTTAAATTACAGGTTTTGGTGAGCTACAGGTGTGAAATAAAATCAAACAATTTGGCCACCACGATAGGGATGGAGGGACACGTGCATACCATCCCTATACACCTGAGAACTTCCCAGTTATGGGTATGTGTGTGTGTGTGGGTACATGCCAACGACATCAGATGCATCATGTCATCATGCCAAAGAAGCGTAGTATGTAATCAGTGTCATCATTATAGCTTCTACTGAATGCCTCTGATTCCAGGGGTATCTCTGTACAGACAACAGAAAACATTTGTACCTCAGGGTTGAATTGAGGGGGCCTTGGTGCTTTCTGAGCTTGACTTGTTTTCTCACAGACGTTTCATTACCCAACTAGGTAACGTCATCCATGCTAAAAGGAGTGACTCTGTTCTCTTATATACACACAGATATACACACACTCTTGGTGTAATGTTAAAAGAGCAAGCCACGGCATATAAACTGAGAGCAAACACCATTCTTAACCAACACTGATGATGTTACGTAGTTGGGTAACGAAACGTCTAAAAACAAGCAAGCTCAGAGATCACCAAGGACCCCACAGGGATTGTGTGTATTTTGGCCAAATGTTGAACTTGCATATCTTTAGCTTTCATAACATGGTTTTTTGTGTCGACAGGCTTCACACACACACAAAAAAAAAGAAAGGAAAATACATCAACCAGGTTCACACATTACAGTACGCCTTAAATGTAATCTGTTATTAGCTTAGGTATTGCATAAATTTAACCCCGGTGCTTTATAAACCATAGCTTATAACAGTGTGATGTACGGAGCACGTCGCTGTGGTTTAGCAAACCGCTCCCAGGGTTAAATAAACCATGGTTTAATGCAAGTGTGCAAACCCAAACAAGGGAATCTGGTTTTTTTTTGTTTATAAAGAAAAAAAAAGAGAGAGAGAGAGAGACTAACTGCTTTATAACATTGAGACTCTTCTTACATAGGCGTTATAAAAATAAAAGTATCCAGATTTAACGCTCTTAAAATATATTCCAATTTTTTTTTCTTTTTTTAAGTCATTTTACTTCAGTGAAACTCCACATTCTGAAGCAGAGACAGGGACCCTGTTTTCTGCTCACAGACCCCATCGAATGAGGGGTTGCTACCTTCTTTCTTTCTTTCTCTTTCTTTCCTTTTCTTTCTTGTTACACCCCTCCTTTTCCCTTGCCATTTTAAAAGCTTTCCCTCCAGCTGGCTTTTGAGGCCTAAAGGTCCTTAAAAGGGCAGGAGGAAGATTTCCAAGGGAGAATCCCCCCCTCCTCAACTGATCATTTACTAGGAATATCTGTTTTATCGTCATTTTCACCAGTTTCTTTTTATGACAGTCATAGCCCAGCGTAAAGCTTTTTAGCAACAGGTGCCGCTTTAGAGATTTTATCAACATACATTCCCGCCCCTTAAGAATTCATCTTAAAGCAGGGTTCTCCAAACTTGCAACTTTTAAGATTTGTGGACTACAACTCCCAGAATTCGGCAGCCAAGATGGCTGACTGAGGAATTCTGGGAGTTGGAAGCCCCACAAAGCTGCCATGTTGGGAGACCCTCCCTGATCTAGGTTTCCCGACCCCCTTTCAAGGCGCGTGGACTTCAACTCCTCTGCTGGCTGGGGGAATTCTGGGAGTTGAAGTCCACGCGTCTTGAAAGCGTCCAAAGTGGGGCAACCCTGATCTAAAGCAACGTAGAGCCTTGTAGAGAGACGGCTCCGAGCATGTACAAAATATAGAAAAGAGGAAATGATTTCCCTGCTGTAATAAATTAGGAAGAAATCCTTTGGATTGAACTAAGAAGAGGGGGGGGGGGAAAGAAGAAAAGAAATCCCATTGGCTGTGTGACCGTCAACTCCGTCCGCCCAAATCTTGTGCTACGTTATCTTAGTTTTGGATCGCTTTGACGGAAAGTCCAAGCCAAAGAGGTGAGCAAAAAACGAAGAACCACAGTGTTTAGAAACAGCCAAGAATTTTGTTTTTGTTCTTTTAAAAAAAAAAAAAACTATAAATAAAGAGAGATATGGGAGGGGGGACATATTAAAAAAAAAAACACCTCGAAAAATTCTCCGACCTTTTACAGGCGGGCGCGTGTTCCGATGTTTATTGTTTTTGTGTTTTTTTTTAAAAAAGTCACGCGGGAAAATGTAGGAAGAAGCTTCTGTGTCGTGCCGACTCCTGAGTTGTGTGGTTCGCACAAGTGCTGTGTTGGGTTGTTGGGTCTCACACCGCAGTCTTGGAAGACAGTATTTTGCTGTGCAAAAACATTCTCGAGTCCCTTATGGGTACCTTCAGCGGAGGTTCAACGGGCGAGGTGGTCCTCCCGCCCCACCCGCCGCCTGCCTGGCACATGGTAGGCGGAGAGAGACACTCTAGGCATATGCATCCCGCTCACCAACCTAACGGGATCCTGCTGAGCATAGAGGGGGGAAAAAAATGGGCAGACAGGTCTCCATTGCGCACAATCTGCTGTGCAGAGAAGCGCGAAGACAGTTCTCAGGGATTGTAAGCGTACAACTCCTGGCCCACGACGCCAAAATGGGGGATTCCCCCCATCCTCGTAAAACTGAGAACTTCCAACTTCTTTCCTTTCGCCAATGTGGAACTGCATCTGCGTCCCATTTTTTTAAGCCGACAAGCACAAAGTCCACTCGTTGCGTGTCAATAGTTGTGTGCACGAGGAATCCCTGACTCGGAGCCCGAAGCTTTTTTCGGTTTGTCCTTTAGTATCATCCACACAGCTGCTCCAAACTATGGTGTTTGCCCTTCCCCTCCCCATGTGAGGTGGGGGAGGTGCTCCTTTTTGTTGCTGTTAAGCACACACACCACAAAAATGTAAAAATTAAAACCATACCC
>JANHFT010008368.1:18771-29952 GCA_032467955.1 Pseudoxenodon macrops | reverse complement strand
CGTAAGATTAGGTTAACAACTCTTAATGCCTTTTTGGCAATGCTGTTACAGTGAGCTCTGGCACTTAGATCATTTGATATGAGTACTCCAAGGTCCTTGACAGAGTGAGGTCACATACTGTTCTGGTCAGCTAGTAATGCAGACCAACAAGATAATAAAAAAGATAAAAGATAAAGGAAGTTTGTTCTTTATATGCATTAACTGTATAACAATATATATATATTATATGTTGCCCAAGTCAATGCTTCTTCTCTCAATGTGTCCCAAACAAGTCAAGAGATTGGACAACCATGCTTTAAACAGTTGCTGAAGAAATGGATGTATGTTGAGGGTTACTGTAATAATATTTAACAATTGAATTGCTTCTAAGCTCAACTGCTAGGAGAAAATAAGACTTTAAACTGGATACAAGAATTATATCTTCTTCTGCTTCCTGCTAACTTGGAATATGTCAGGCTGAAATTAGTGCTAGTGAATGAAGTTATGATTAATACCTGATTGCTTATCATTAACATGTAATCATAATTAATTGGTTTAGAGAAAAGACATTCAAATTAATTACCTTCAAAAGTGTTGGACTGCATAAATTTATGAATGAATCAATTTATGATTCATGTTGGGCAAACTTCATAGTGCAGTAGCTTCATTGTGTGATTTGAATGCTTGCTTTGTCTGATAGTATCACATTCACTTCTTTTCCACCCAAAATGGTCCAATGAGAAATGGAATACTGTAAAATAAATATTTGGAAAAGAAATAGATAAACCTTTTCCATTCATGAGTAGATTTTTAATCTTGTTGTTGTAGTTGTTAATTGCGAAGTCATGTCCAACCCATCACAACTCCATGGACAATGTTCCTCTAGGCCCTCCTGTCCTCTACCATCCTCTGGAGTCCATATACTCATATTTAATCTTTAGAGAATAGCAGAGGAAAACTGGTCAGTAGATATATAGATAGGTAGAGACTGATAGATGAGAGAGAAATTGAGGATGGCTAAAATATTTTATGAGGATTCAGATGAAGAATCTTTCTGTGTGTCCCCCCCCCAAAAAAAAAAGTGAGATTCAAGATGCTGAAGCAGGAGACAACTCTGAAAAAGATGCAAAGTTCCTGTAAATGGTCCAATAAAATTTCTGCACCCCTTAAAGTTGTTCTGAAGTTCCGACCACAGACGTCTAAGAAAAGAAAGTGTTCTAAATATAAATTGGATTCAGACAATGGTGAAATGCTACCTGTTCAACCCAGTTCAGGCAAACTGGTAGCTGCTGTGGCAGCCGGTTCGGAGAACCAGTAGCACCAGCAGAACAAGGCTCTTCCCACCCGCCTGAATACTGTAACTTCTGGGTGTAACTTCCAGCATGCACAGAAGTTGAAAACTTGTACCTGATGAGGTGCATGCATAAGTGGACCGAGCGTGCACACAAGGCACGCGGACTTCCAGCGCATGGTGCATGGACTTCCAAACCGGTACGGAAGGTAAGTAGATTTCACCACTGGATTCAGAGTCAGAAACTGATGAAGAAAGAGCCCCCAAATTCTTGGAGAGAAGAGCTTTAAACATGAAGAACAAAGCCATGCTTGCAAAGCTAATGTAAGAAATAAAAAGCGTGTCTGGAATTTTTACTAAGTCAGGTAACAATAGCAACTCCTACTCTGAAAGCCCAGCATTGTCCAAGGAAATCAATTTGCAGAAGTGTTCCAAGGAAGAATCCAGAAAGACATGGTCCAGATACCTAACTGAAGGTCTTTTAAATTCCATGCCTACGGAAGAAGACGAGAAGGATTTATCTGTTGAGAGAAGAGGGGGAAGAGAGAGAGATGATGAATGGATGGACAGATAGACAGACAGACATGCAGAGAGACAGATTATTTTCAAAGCAAAGATTTCCAAAGGAGCTATAATGTTATTCACTTCAGTTTTGGTATGATTTCCACTGAATTTCACAAACTTATACTTTTTGTATTCTAGCACACAAATTGCCTGTTTACAGCCTTTCACCAATACCTGGCTGAAATTGCCTTTTTCAGAAGGGAAAATCTAAATGAAGATCCATTTAAGTCCTCTGCACCTTTGCTAAGGAAACAATGCAGGGAAATCTTTGGTAGAAAAACAGACCTGATTACAATGAAAAATTAAATCATACATACCTAAAAGCAAGAATGTACTGTAGAACATGTTTGAATGAAACGTATTATGTTTGCCATCTGAAACTACTGTATTATTCATATACTCAAATGCGTTTTACTTAGTTTTCTGGCATCAAAATTAAAGAATAAAAAGTTAATTAGAAACAGTGCTAGCATTTCAAATTATTTGGAGTAGTAAATGGCAAAGCACAAATTAGTTTGACATAAAACTCAAGCTCAAAACTTTCTCCAATATTATGATTTCACCTGTAGGAATATAGATGCATGGCAGCCTCTAAAGAATACTCTTAAGTAAAAAGTTAATAACACAGCAATCCTGAACTATATATAAAACCTATTATATGTAAATCTGAGGCAGGGTGACATTTGTATGAGCACTAGAAGATCCTGGCCAGTGCAAGTTCCCTCTCGATTACAGGACATGAGCCTTCTTTCTCAGCTCATGTTTTAAACAGTCTTCTGCCAATGTTTCCTTTTCTATAAAGCAACTGGTTTGGCATTCCTTGATGTGTACATTTATAGCACACATCTCCTTTCTCTCCTGGCTTTACAGTCACACAACTAATCTACCACTGATCAATTACTTTTGGCTAATTTGTGGTGGAATTGCTTGTTCTTATGGACAAGCTGAGTATAATGCTATTTATCAGCCAAACAGAATGAATTCAAAGTATCCTTCCTTACTATGGATTCACATACCCCTGTTTATGAGCATATTGGAGGAAGATAGCTGAGATAGTTGTGGCCTACCACAGAATAGCTACCGTATTTACCAGAGGCAAAATATTATGTTGCTCTCCACTGCCCCCTAGAGATCCAGACTGCTGTCTACCTCTCTTTACCATGTGGGCCACTCCCTCTCATCTTTATGCTGGACAGGTATTATTGTTAGTTGTGGAGTTGTGTCCGACCCATCGTGACCCAATGGACAACGTTCCTTCAGGCCTTCCTGTCCTCTACCATCCCCCAGAGTCCATTTAAGATCACCGATTGCTTCAGTGACTCCCTCAAGCCACCTCATTCTCTCGTCCCCTTCTTCTTTTGCCCTCAATCATTGCCAGCATGTAGAGGTGTGCAGATATCTAAATGTGTTTGTACTCACCAGTTTATTAATTTTTTACATGGGGTCTTATATAGAGACCATAAACAGTGATAGAAATGCAGTTTATGCTTCAGCTGGTAGTTTCTCTTTTGTTTATTTTGATAAGATGTTATCTTCCCATTTTGTTTAAATAACTAATCTAACAAGTTTAAATTATGGAAAGCAATTAGCTTGCTAACTTCAAAGGGACCTTTTTTTAAACTTAGTTTTAGAAGCCACCTAATTCTAGATATCCCTGGATAGTTTAGAATTAATTTCAAGGGTTGGAGGAGGGAGGAATGGGGGAACCAAGGGAAAAGAAGAATTATGCATGTCCAGAAAACATAACAAAACAATCAACAGTTGTTTTTAGTGAGCACACCTGAAATACTCTGGAGATTTGGGTTTTAGATTTTTAGCATTCACACTTTCCAAGCACGCATGGTTCGGCCCATTTTAAAGTAATATTTCTTTTATAAATACAGTACATACTATTTTCTCTTCCCTTTTTAGTCAAAGCATTGTTACCTTACTCTCCTCTGCCAAAATGGAAACTCCCCAGGGCTAATAAAATAAAATGGAATGATGTACAAGAAATATCATGATGATCGGCAAAATGTGGGGGAAGCAAGTTTAGATATAGTTCTTTAAATTGCAGGTTTTTTTTATTGCAAATAGCTGCGATTGAAACAATTCGGGTAGCCTAATGAAATGGCAGGACTGATGGAACAGCTTGCCTTCACATTCCTCCCACTGCTGCATGCAACTTGATGGCGTTCCCTGCTGCTAGATGACAACAAGGGCCAAGGTGAAACACTGCTGTCCTTTCATCATATTGGGCAGGCATTAGCTCTCTTACAGGGTCAATTATAATGCAATTGCTATAATTCAAGGTGAAAGTCACTGGAACTTCCACTGTTCATATGATAGCCTTATTATCTTTCAGCTTGACTTTCAAGGTTAAGCCATTGCTGAAATGCTTTTGGGAAATATCATTGGGGCTGTGTACATTTTACAAGTACACCAGAGTGAAGCCTTGGGAAGGGAAGTGTAGCAGCATTTCAATTACTTGCTCTTTATGCTTTCCAACCCACAAAGGTATCATTTTCTACTTGTAGGAAATCTTTACATGCACTTGGAGGTTGGAAGTATGCATTGGAACCAGTGGCTGGATTCAAATAATTTAACAACCGGTTCTCTGCCCTAATGATTTCTTCCATTGACCAATTCACCAAACTGCTTAGAAAGTTAACAACCGGTTCTCCCGAAATGGTGCTAACTGGCTAAATCCCACCACTGGTTGGAATATATGACAAAGTTGAACACGTGAAAACCCTACAACATTTATCTTCATTTACTTTCCTTGATTGTGAATATCAGTAAAAAAGAAAATCGTGATAATTTTTAGAATAACACTTCCCCACCACCACTAGAAACGTCCATTCTTTTTCTTTCTCCCCTCTCTCACTTTTTCTCTCCCAACTTTTCAGAATTCCAGGAAGTGACTTCCATGATTTTATAATATATGACTTTAATGAATTATAGTTCTTCATAATCTATTATTCATTTTTAATATATATATATTTATATATCAATAAGAGAGTACAACTTAATAAGAAATCCAAATATATGCTCATTGCAGTACTTAACCAACTACTTAGTTCTTTAGTTTTCTTTGTACCTGAGAACTTTTGGAAATAGAATTGCCCATTCAGAAAACCCAGCTGTACCTGCAATTCTCCACGTATTTCCTTGGTCTATGAATTCTACCGAAATTCTTTTCAAGTATGAATTATTTGGATTGGGATGTTGACTTATGAACATGTCACCCGCAATGAACAAAAACTCTTTGATCCTAATAAAGCCACAATAACTGGCTCCAATACTACACTAAGGTACAACTCCCATGGCTTGATGTGCATTTGGGTAATTCCAAAATAATTTGAATAGCAATGCATTGTTTTCCTAGAGATGGAGTTGGGTGAAACTTATATATATTAAATTTGGCTTTGCACTTATGCTCTACTAGAAGTCAATGCAATTGCTATGCTCTGATTTATAGCTTTGCTATTTGTTTTCATTCTTATTTAGCAAACAGCAATAACACTCTGAGCTGGGAGGATTATTGACCGTGATTCATGCACCTGTGGACTGGAAACACAAATTAAATTGAACAGAGGGCAGAGTAATTATGATTAGGAGAACTTCAAGCTGAAGTTAGTTATCTAAATTACTTATAAACTTTCCAAGGACTTTAGGTTGCCTAATAAAGACAAACAGCAAACAAGATATGAATCAGTAAATAAACATTACTCCCATACTATCTGAATCCCTCTGCTTTATATAAGCAGGTCTGATATTTGTTTACTATCAGGATGGGCAGCACATTCTATGTTCAATTCACTATCCACACTGCCTAATGCTGAGGGTGAGTTTGGGGATTTTTTTAAAGCCTGAAAATAATTTTAAAATGGTTCTATGTGTGTGGATAAAAATGCCAAATCCAATTTAAACATCTACCTCACTGTGCAACTATCCATAATAATGTAAATTTACATCTGTCAATTGTACAAGGCCACACTTGCTTGGACACACATGTACTACACCCATAGCTTATGATACTCTAGGTTCTTGGGAGAATTTGATGCAAATGAAAGCCAACATCATCTAAAAACATGGCAGCTATGATTTTACAATGTTGTCTATGTGTTGATAATGTATTAAATGTATATGCTGCTTGATTCCCAGAAACTCTGGAACAGATGTGGGTTCCTACCGGTTATAACTGGTTCTTTAGAACCAGTGGTAACTCGGTGATGATGTCACAGAGCTGGTTTCTTTGGTGTCTTCGTGGGCGGCGCCATTTTGGATGCACAGAAGCTATTTTTTATTACTGCATGCATACGAGGCACGACCCTGAGTGAACCAGCAGCAAAACAATCCACAACCCACCCCTGCTCTGGAAGATATGATACAATATTCTATGATATGCGCTGTAGATATCAGAATCCAATCTGAATGGAGAGATGGAGAAAATGTCTAATGTAATTTACTGAATTTCCTGCATGGATCCAAATAGAATCTGTGTCTATATAGGAACGATGGGGAGGAAGTTAACCATTAGATTGCAAGACACAAGCGAGTGGTCAGATGAGAAGACCCAAACTCATTGATAGTCTCACATTGCAATGAACAAGGATATGTATTCAGTTTTGCAGCTACTAAGATTGTTGGCCGAGCAGGATTAAAAATAGCCAAATAAATGATTGAAGCTTGGGAAACGAGCCCCTTGACAGACAACAGGAATGCTGATTTATCATCACACTACCAGGTTCTTAGGAGTCGAGTGCATGGCAAACAAGGAAAAACAATCAACGACTTAATAGCCATCCATCAATACCTCAATTTATAACTAGAAGCCACACACAATCAGACACCACATAGATACTACTCATAGACAGTCCAGTGCACATATTCTGGAAAGAGAGATGTTCCCTGAAAATGGGGTCTAGCATGAGTCGGAAAACTTGGAAGAATAAACCTCTAGTTCTGGTGAACGAATCAAACTGGATTCTGCAACATTATTCTAAATGTATAATTGTCTTTATTCATTGCAGATTTTAAATATGATCGAGATAGATGATTGAGAGATAGATCTAAACACACATACATGCAAACACAAAGCATATTTATGCATATATGTACACAGAAATGACATGTTTTTTCTAGCAAATGCATTGCCAAATAAAAAGGATTTAAGTCTTTACCATAATTTGCTTATTGTCCTTTATCAAAATGATTTGCAACTTGACATGTTTACCAGCTAAATTATGGCTGAGGACTGGTTTTCCTCTTTGAAAGTTCAAATCTGTTTTAAATTGTAATAATTAAACTGTCATTTGTCCCTTTCCCTCGTTTCTGTATTTTCTTTCTTTTGTCAACCTTAAGCAGAATATCGACCCTATTATTAAATACTGATGTAGACATGGATGTCAATTTAATTGATTAAAGGGCGGGGTTTCATTTCTAAACCCCATAAATCTTTCTATCCTCTGACTGCATGCTTATGCTAAGATAGTTATTTACATTTATCTCAGTTCAGGTGCCACAGTAGCCAAATGGAAGGGAAAATAAAATAAATGTGGATTTTTTTCAGAAAGGAAACAGACAAGAGAATAAGTGCAGGCTATTGAAATTCATTTGAGTGAGGGACCGCCCCACCTCCCCAATAACTATGATGCTTCCATTTGGAGGTTTGTGTGAGCTTAAATCAGGGGTGTCAAACTGGTGGCCTGTGGGCAGGATGCATCATTTGCAGGGCACACCTACTCCAGCTACACAGAGAGGAAAAAAACATTGCAAAACATCACGCAAAGGCAACGTGACAGCATGAACCTGACACCTGTGGCTTAAATAAATTCAGTGAACTTTTATGCAACCTTAAGGCCCTCATTAAATCCAGACCAAATGAGGCATTAAAAAAAATACTTTCTAATTTTTGATTGCTAAGAGTTGACACCAATTTGATGGCATGTTATCAATCAATTAAACTGTATCTACATTACAAAGGCTGTTTGTATTTGCTTCTACTTGCATGATTATGCATTTACTTTGATCTGACTGCATTGACCATGACATGGCTGGTATAGTGTATCAGGTAATTTAGTTGGAATAAATTTGAATGTCTTCTCTGCCAGATGATTTTGGGCTAACCATAATCAACTATATGCATCTTTTCAGGTTCTTGTGAAGAACCTGTACAGGGCAAAAACCTCTTGATAGCAAACAATGGGCTTGCTTAACAGTTGTTGCATTCACTTAATGACCATCGTGTTCACTTAATGACCATCACAAAACAGATTGTAAAATTGGGTCCGATTATATGGTGATTCACATCACCACCACCCTGATTTATTATCATAATTATGGGGTCAATTATGGTCGTAGGTCAAAGAGTACCTGCAATGGATTAATTTTTGATATCTATATAGAGGGATGATTATTTTTGGTAAAGTTTAATAGTTTTTATTTTCCTTTTTATAATGTCTAATTGTTAAGGGAAGGATGAGGGGAATATTGACTAAATGGAAGTGGGTCTATTTATGTATTTATGTAATTAGGTATTTTGGTAATTTTTACTACATCTTTGCTGATTAATACATTTGTTTTTGAATATTTAAAGATGGGGTTTTGGAAAATGGGACGAGGTGAGAGGTGAAATGCAATGAGAGGTATTATGTTCTATATTAAGGCCCACTGATGAGCTGTTCATGAAGCAACTTGGACATTTTGCAAGAAACTAAGAGAAATATATTTTTATTTTGGGTTTTGATAATTAGAATTATGTCGGATTTTAGAAGTAATGTAGACTATTGTTAATTTTAAAATTAGAGTGGGTTGTTGTTTTTATTTATATATTTTTCTCTTTTTTGCACTTTTGTTTTTTTCTTTTTTCTTTCTTGTTTACTTTTAATCCATATTATTGAAATTTAATAAAAATTGTACTTTTTATATAAAAAGGGATTAAACTTCCTTTATTATATATTTCCAGTGTACAAGTATGAAAAAAGCACTGATTCCTTATTGGAAGTAGGATAAATAAATGAATTTCGTTATAATAAATCCAACTAGATAATAGCTTGGCTGAGCTTGAAATATTAAATGTGATGGGACCTGGTAAGTACTTACATGGAGATCACAAGGAAAAGAAAGGACTGAGAAGGTTTTTTATTTAAAGAAAAGCAATGAAGCCAATGGAAAACTACTTATTTATTGATAAAACAATTGTTATGTTATATCCATGTACTCACCACGAACTGAATTGGAAGGAAAGGAATTTGATAATTCCTTACCTTTTTACTTAAAGATAGAGTTCTTCTACCCAAACCACACATTTTCTGAAGTTGCCCAAACTCTGAAGAATGTAGGAATATCAGATTATGGGATGGAAACAATGGAGTGAGGCTTTCCCCACTGCTAACCTTCCTCTGAACTAATTAAATGCTGCAACCGTTGTGGCTCATCTTCTCTCTTTTAATACTAAATTGATGCCCCTGTTTTTCTGGTACTTAGACATTCCTGCAATAGCTTGAAGAAAGTTGGTGTGAAATTACTCTGGAGACTACATAAAATATGCTGAAGTGTGTTTGTTAGCTTGAAAGGCTCCATGCTTGACTCCTCTTCTGCTTGACAATAAATGCTCGCTTAAGGCACAATGGCACTAATGACTGCCTCCTTTCTCTCTGCAGTGGCATGGCTTCATCAAGATTATCCTTGAGATCTTTGCTCCTCTCGTGTATCTAATCGTCAAGAAGGTTAATGCATCATAAAGCAGTGTGCCCTTTTCATAATCATCTAATTAAAAGTGCACTACACGAAGTATATAAAACTACAGTGTTTGCAGAATGTAGTGATCTCACCGAATCCCACAGGCCACCTTGTTCCTCATAAAGGCCTCTCCATTTTGCATACACCTATAATTCAACCTCTGAGCTTCTGCTGTCTTTTCTAATTGGCAAAAAAGTGGGAACTGTCTTTATCTTTCTTAAAATGTCACATTCATTATCAGGAGAAATTAACTATCTGGTTCAGAGTGAAGGCAGATCTCATCCATCTCTTTATACACCCTGGAAGCCCACTGCATATGAAAAAATGAGCTTCCTAGAGGGAGTCAAATTTTGCCAATTCTTTTGGAGGCCAGAAACAGTAACACTGAGAAAAGATTAAGGGAAAATACCCCCTTATAGAAGGCAGCAACAAAACTAGAAATCTTGATATATATCATGAATACAAAATTCACACTGCTTTGAAAGGCAAAAAAGGTGTTCTTAATAAAAACCTATCTTTTAAAAATAATAATCAAAATGACTAATACACCAGACCCTACTAAAAAGATTCAAACTGCTTCTAAGCCTTTACAATTCTTCCCAAAGAGTTTTTAATATATTAGCCTGGTGCTATTCTTTCTGAAATTGTCAACCACTGGAAATAAACAAGTATACATTCCATTATGTCATTCACCAATGGGGAGGGAAGTGTTGAAAATGCTCAGAAATCTTCATTATGTACTAGGGGAACATATAGCTAATGTGAGCGCATTCCTTTAAATTGAATAAATGTGGACATATTTTAAAAATAATTTAAATAAAGAAAAAGATGAGTTACTATATGAATTAGTATCCCCACGTATTCAGTAGTGGGATTCAAATTATTTAACAACTGGTTCTCCGGACGTGGCTTATTTGGGGGGCATAGCTTAGTGGTCATGTGACTTGGTGGGTGTGGCTATCTGGTCATGTGACTGGGTGACCATAGTTACATGCATAGGGACTACTCAGAGAGATGAAAATAGTGAATTATGACTGGTCCTCGCTCTTTTGTTTGGTCCTCGCACTTAGCACTGTCCTCACATTTATGCCCGTTGCAGCGTTGTTAACAACCGTGTCACTCATTTCACAACTGTGGTGCTTCTCTTCACCACGGTGACAAGATAAGGTGCAAAACAAAAATGTGATGATGGTCATAAGTTTGAGGGCCGGTCATAAGTGCAATTACCAGTCAGAAATCACTTTTTTCAGCCTTCTGGGTAGTACCTATGTACATAGGGACTACTCAGAGGGCTGAAAAAGCGAATTATGACTGGTCATCATTTATGCCCGGTGCAGCATTCTTAACAACCATGTCATTCATTTCACAAGTACAGTACTTCATGTGACTTGGTGGGCATGGCCAACACGACATCACTCATGGTGAGGGGCGCTTCTTCTCACCTGGCCTTTCATGACCATGGGGTTGCTGCAACAGTCGTAAGTGTGAAAAATGGTCATAAATCACTTTTTTCAGTACCATTATAACTTTGAATGGTCACTAAATGACCATTTAGCCAAGGATTACCTGTACAAAAATACAAAAAGCTTCTTTGCTTGCAAAAATCTGCCGTAAATACCAAT
>JANHFT010008368.1:3335-18006 GCA_032467955.1 Pseudoxenodon macrops | reverse complement strand
ATTCTATTCTATTCTATTCTATTCTATTCTATTCTATTCTATTCTATTCTATTCTATTCTATTCTATTCTATTTTCTTTCTTTCTTTCTTTCTTTCTTTTCCCACCCATGATCATTCTGTTTCTCTGTCTTAGGTAAGGAAATATTGCTGAAACCATGACACAGTGGGGCATGAGTGGTTTAGTTATTCACTAAAGCAAGCATACTTACAAAATGTAAGATTGCTTTGGATGAAGAATCTCTCTGACCACCAGACCTTGGAGACTAATAGTTGAGGATCATCTTTGCCTTCATGTTAGGCTAAATTATTGTTTCTCTGTTCTAGTCAGGTATACTTATGATCTCTTCTCTCTGAAATAATTATCCCTTTCTTTAGGCCTAGTTTTGATTTCTTTTTAAAAAAAAGAAGTACTTAGCTATTAGTTATTATCTTAAAGTGCAATTTATCAAACTATTGCTTCAGTAAATGAAAGAGGAACATTTCCCTCTAGAGAGAAATCTTTCATTAAACCTTACAAAGACCTTAAGCATCTTAAACCTCATTTATCATTCCTGTGCTTTCCCCTTTTCAATCTGCTGCTACCATTGCTCTCATCCGCTTGAGTTTAGAAAACAGCAGGAAGCAGTTCAGGGAAGAAATGGAATGCATTGTTACCAGGATAACTGAAAACCCCTCTTGCATTAAGTGGCAACGTAATTCATAGCAAAATTGTAGGTTGGCTGAAGGCATGTTTCGACAAAGAACTGCAATGCAGACAAAATTGACCTGTGCAGCCACTTGACGATAAAAATCACTTGAGAATGATTTGCATATCAAAAATGAAACCATCCATTTTAATAAGAACTACTGACTGCTCTGAATTCTTTCCAGATAGACAGTAGGGCAAGGGACAGTTACATAATATATCTTATAATGAACTTCTAGAATATAATCTCCATCCCCATATATCCTCACAGGCAGGGGTGGGATTCTACAGGTCCGGACAGATTCGCTAGAACCGGTTGTTAACTTTTTAAGCAGTTCGGAGAACCGGTTGTTAGACGAAATCTCCTTTTGTTTTTTCCCACTTTACAGGGTTAATCATGTAAGGAATTACAACATTCTGGTGTTGTTTCTTGCTTAATCTTTATTGCCCTGCTTACAGAAACTGCCTCTCCATTAACCTTTATTACACTTTTGGCAGTACGCCTAGACTTACTGTCTCTCCTGGGTTTTTTTTCTTTGCTTGACTTTCTTAAAGGGGAAGGGTAGTTTTAAGCTTTTTACAGTGCTTTTGGGAGGAAATACTCCTCTGTTGGAGTTTTTCCAGCCAGGATGCAATGATCAGCACTTTGAAGAAATAATTGAATAATGAAGGAGAATAGCTGGAAAGAAGCTTTTAATGACAAGGAACCAAGATGAGTGACTGAGTCACATGACCACCAAGCCATGCCCCTAAATAAGCCACGCCCACAGAACTGCTTGCTAAAAATATTGAATCCCATCACTGTTCATAGGTCTAGTCTGCATAGATTCGAACCTGAAACAGCCCTTATTCCATTTCACATCCCATTCACAAGTCCCAAATGATGCGGTATTGGGAGATTTTAGGATTCATTCCCCCAACACCAAAGCTAAACATTGTATTTCAAATATTGTTCATTATCTGACTAAGGTTTCACTTCCACCAGGTTCATAAACCAATGTTTTGAGACTCCTCAAAGGGTTTTTTTTTCTTTTAAAGTGAAAGAGGAATTTTATTCAGGCTGTTTCATAAACCACCTTCAGAGTGATATAGGATTTTTTTTGTCTCTTACAATTGTATAAGAAATTCTATGTTTCTTATCCTGGCAAGATGAAATAGCTCTGAGTTTGGAGCTCTTTGGTTCATGGAGGATTGCCATCTCTAGCCTTTGATGGCGTGCACTACCTCAGATGAAAGTGCATAATCTGTGAGTTTCTCTGGATTTGTGATTCCTATAAAGTACGTGATAGTTGTGGTTTGGAAGGCCTTTGTGCAATTTCAGGTTGTGCATTAATTACACCCTTTTATGGACCAACAGGTTCTGCTCATAGACACCATGACCTAGTCACTTCCTGTCTTGACTACTGTGAAATGCTTTGCATGAAATTACCTTTGAAAAATATCTGTAAATTTCATTTGGTTAAAAATGCAGCTGCTTGTCAGGTGTCACTTCTCTTGCAGGAGCAGCATTGGGCTTCCAGGTACAATTCCAGATGCTAGCTATTACTTTTCAAGCCCTATGTAGCTTAGGCTCAAGTTATATGAAGGACCTTTTTTCTCAATTTTATCTACCCAACCCACCAGATCACGATGCAGGTTATGTCCATCAAGGAAGTCCACCTTGTGAGACAAAGAAAAGGGCTGTTTTTCTTAGTGTGTCCCTCTCTATGGAGCATCATCCCCACAAAGATAAGTTGGCTCCCATCTTGATAGTCTTTTGAGACACCCTGAAGACATGGTTTTGCCAGAGGGCTTGGAGATCCCAGGCTGATATGGAGCCCATCAAATGGTTTGTCCGTTTGTTGTAACTTAGAGAGGAGGAGGGAATATTGGGTTTTGAAATTAGGGTTTTCTTTCTGGTAGCTAGCCAGAGCCTCTGTAATGGTGGTCACCTTCCTTTTGGAATCCTGTATTTAAAATATTGTAGGCTGCCCAAAGTCTTTTTAGGTCCAATAAATAAATAATTGCATCCTCTTTAGGAATCTTGTGAATGTATGGAAAAGATCTCATAGCTAGAGAGAAAATTCAATCTGAATATCTAATTCCAGAGTAAGATGCAACTGAAGCTTTAGACTAAAACTACTGATATAATATCTTCATAAATTTAGTAAAGCTTTAAAATTAATTATATTCTTAGCTCATACAGCTGTTCCACAGAGATGGAATATTCATTCAACATTCATTATTAGAACTTTTGGTGAATTGGCTTGAAGTACTTCTCTATATAGTACAACAATCTAATTCTCTATACAACAATCACAGGTGTGCTAATGCATTAAAGACTACTTGGGATGTTATGCATTAGGGATAGCCTGAATTTAGTACTATATTGTACCCTTAAATCTCAAAAAACAAAATTGCAAAATTATTCTTGGCTTTCAAGCCATCAATTTTACTCTATCAACCATTGTGTTAAATGCATATTTTTCACTGAAGACATTCGTGCAATCTATGAAATTTTCTTATCTAATTGTTACTTTAATCAGATGTGTGACATATTAAACATATTCATAGTTCATTACTAGGACAGCAAAATCTGTATTGCTGCATGTGACAGTCTGCTATTGGTCATGCCTCTTTAGTATCCTGCTTTCAGTCACCTAAGTAGACACACTGTTAAGGTTCCAAGACAGAGAATAGGCTAAATAACACATTTCCTGTATCAAGAGACCCTGCACATAATCACTTACGCTATAGTCATCTCATGTTTGGACTACTGCAATGCACTCTACGTGGAGCTACCATAGAAGAGCATTCAAAAGCTATAGCTGACACAGAGTGAAGCAGCATGGGCAGTTCTTTGGACCCTTAGGGTGGCCCATCTTACACAACTACTCCAGGAGCTGCACTGGTTGCTGATTTGTTTCTGGGTGCAATTTCAATGTGTTGGTTATTACCTTTAACACCCTGTATGGCATGGGTCCAAGTTACTTGAGGAACCATCTTACCCCAATGGGAGTTGCCCATGCCGGCAGAAGATGCATACTACAGATCTTGTCAGTCAAGGAATTTTGGCCAGCAGTGTCCAGGAGAAGAACCTTCTGTGCCATGGCTTTTCCCCTCAGAATATTTTGCCCCCTGAGGTGAGATTGGTTGCCACCCTTCTGATCTTCCATAACAGCCTTAAGATCTGGCTCTGACAGATGGCTTGGGGACAAAAAGGGGGAACTTCATCCTGGAGCTGTTAAGAACTAACACCATCTCCCCCCCTACATCCCACTCCCTCCTTTTCCATCTTGTGTCAATGATTTTATTCTGCAAGTATTGTGATTTTATTGATTGTATATTTATATTTGATGATGTTCATGTTTTTATGCTGTAAACTGCCCAGAACCACTCCGAAATGAGATGGGTGGCAAATACATTTTATATATGTATATTTTGTATGTGTGTATGTGTGTATATGTGTGTGTATCTGTATATATATATGTGTGTGTGTGTGTGTATGTGTGTGTAATATGTACATATATATACATATATGTGTGTGTGTGTAATATATATATACAGACAGACAGACAGACAGACGGACGGACAGACAGACAAACAGGTAGATAGGTAGATATACACACACACACATTTTGCACACACACTATACTGTCTTAAAAAACTATCGGGGGAAACAAACATGGAGCCTAAACAGTTTCACCTGGTAAACGTCTTGAATTTAGGAAATAAATTAAAGTCACAGACCAAAATGAATGGGAGAATTTTGGAGCCATTTTTGATTGTTAGTTTGGATGTGTTTGAAGCTTCCAGCCGGAGAAAGACTCAGAGAAGCCTTATCAAAGAAGCCTTATCAGAAAATGCTTATCAAAGAAAAGCAGTGCGGGATAAAATCTGCCTAGCAGATAAAGTCTCTGTAGGGGAGGCTGGACTCATTTAACTGAAGAAAAGCCAACATCAGCCTGAGAAAGAAAGAAAGAATGAATATCAGCCAGTGAAATTAGTCCCTGGTTTATCTCCATATCTGAAGTCAGAAGGACATCTAGACACAGAAGTAGTAACCCTTGTACTTAGCAGATACATTAAGCATACAAATAACAAGGTAGGATTCATTTTTCATAAAAATTTAATTTTTCCGGTAGAGAAGGAAAAGCAGTGCTTGGCCACCACTAGCTTAATTTCTTGTTCTATATAGGAAATTTTTTTTTTTTTAAATCTGGGCAGTTGCTGCCAGCTCTAGCTGCAGTTTATTGCTATTATCAGTCAGCAAAAGATCAGAAAAATGACTTTGGGCAAATTTAGTAAATGATACTTGCAAACAAATGCTGAATCAAAGCAAAAGTAGAAGCTTGCTTTATTTGCTTCACTGTATTAACAACATACACAAAACAAAAAGCCAAACATGCCGTTGGATGTGCTGTGAGTTGCATCACAACTTGTGAGACCCTAATTAGGAAAGCCAAAGGCAAAGGAAGCAAAGGAGACACAGCTTCTGTTAAGACACTGAAAACCTTTACACTAAGAATACAGCTTGAGCCAATGCACTCCAAAATTCTTATTAAAGGTGAACATTTGGCCATGCAGTACTTGATAGGGGCTTTATTGCAATGGAGTAATCTCTAGCTGTTAATCTCTCCTTTACAATTAATTGGAAGTGACCACAGAAACAAAAAACAAATTCCCACTTTCCAAATCTCCATTAGATGCTTGATGTGCACAATTTTTGACCAAGCAAACTTTTGTGCAGAATTTATTTTCCCTATATTGTCAAATGACAAAATATTCCATGACATTCTGTCTCTCTTTCTGGGTTTTATAGCAAGAGCTTCAGAGGTGAGTTCCTACCGGTTCTCACCAGTTCTATAGAGTAGGTAGTAAGCCGCTGGTGACGTCACATAACTGGTTCTGGTCCGTGGATGCCGCCATCCTTTTGGGGGGGGGGATTTTTTTGTGTGAATTTTTTCCATGTTTTTTAACTTCTGTGCATGCACAGAAACTGAGTTTCCGCTACTGCGCATGCATTGCCATCTTGTTTTCAGCCTCTTTTTTGGGGGATTTATTTGGGATTTATTTTGTACTGTGCATGCACATGCATGTGCATGCATGAGGTGCGGCCACGTGGCATGGGAGGCAGCGAACCAACAGTGAGGTAAGTTAGAACCCATCCCTGAAGAGCTTCAAATTTTAGTTACCGTAGGTGATAATTGATTTTGTCATGAAGTTATATGAAATTACGTTCCTTTCTATGATCCCCTCCTTTCCCCCCTCCTTGTTTAATAGTGTGATTTATTTTAATGTCCATAATGTATTCTGGCAAAACCCATTTAAATTTATAATATGTATATTGAATGTCTCTAACCTACTCTTTTTTTTAAACTATCAGGGAACACCAGACTGATGACAAATGAGGCTTTACAGTTTCTTTCATGAATCAAATCTTTTTCAAAATTTGTAATAAATTTTAATATCCACTTCTTATCCAAGTTAAGAGGTGTGCAGCCTTTTGAGCTCCTCCCTCCCCTTCAGAATCTTAGTGAGCAGATTTATTCATACAAGGTTCATATTTTATTTTTATTTATTTGTCTATCATATTTTTTTTAAATGTTTGTTTCTGGGGATATATTCTTTTGACAGGTAACCATATCTAAGTATATCCAACTGGACCACCATGAAATCAAGATCTAAATCAAAAAGCTGCAGTGATTCAGAAGATATTGTTGCTAACTGTAGTGGAAAAGTACATAGAGTTTTCAGGATTTGACTATTCTTAGTAAAACTAGGAATTCAAAATAGCAATTAATTGATGAAAATATATATGGAATAGAATAGAATAGAATAGAATAGAATAACAGAGTTGGAAGGGGCTTCCAGTCCAACCACTGCTCAGACAGGAAATAGAGCAGAGCAGAACAGAGTTGGAAAGGACCTTGGAGGTCTTCTAGTTCAACCCCGTGCTTAGGCAGGAAACCTTATACCATTTCAGACAAATGGTTGTCCAATCTCTTCTTTAAAACTTCCAGTATTGGAGCATTCACAATTTCTGGAGGCAAGTTGTTCCATTGATTAATTGGTATAACTGTTCTAGCTTGCTTCCCTCCTTGATTAGTTTCCACCCATTGCTTCTTGTCCTGCCCTCGGCTGCTTTGGAGAATAGCTTGACTCTCTCTTCCTTGTGGCAAATCCTTAGATATAGGAACACTGCTATCATGTCACCCGTAGTCCATATCCTCTCCCTGCCTTTGAAGCTTCTTTAAAAAAATTGCTGAAACTTACAACCAGTAGTCTGATATTTCAGAGTTTTGGATGACTGCAAGCAGAGGAAAAATGAAGAAAGTATTGTTTTGGTCACTCATCTTTTCTTTATGGAAAACAATGCTGTTTCCTAAAGGCAGAGATCACTGCAGGAAATAGCTCTTGTAGATTAACTACATTTATGGAGGTCTGTTGCAGTTGCATGCACAATATAATCTCACAACCAGCAGCAGATAGCATAAGATGGAGAATTAGGACAAGCAATGCTATTATGTCACACTTAGAAGCCAAACGCAGCCAAATAGTTATTCTTCTTCATTTTTAAATCTCTTTTAACCACAAGAACAGTATTCTTTATGGGCATCTATCACCAGGCCAGCTGTGCCCCTGATTTTTTTGATTGATAAACTGCACATAAGGTAGTCTCTAAATCCTTCATATTTATTATTTATTTCTATTATTTACAACCCATATTTCAACACAGATGTTGGCTTCCAAACAAGTCCCACAAATAAACGTGATCGCGATCGAGACCCTTTGCACAAGACAACTGATGGGGGCGTATGATTAGAAGAGACTTCTTGGCATCTTTGCTTGCCATCTTCTCTTTTGTGGAATCCTTCCCATGGGGCATTTGGTGGTATGGGGCCATCTGGCTGCATGGGAGGCTCCAGCTGGAAACAACTATAATGCTATACTCACACATCTGCCTCCTTCTCTCTGACACACACACACACACACACAAATATGGGAAGTTCAAACATACACATTCTTAAGTGTGTTTTATTTATAAATATTTCATGTAGGTTACATTTCCTGGGTCCAAATTGCATTGAAACTTTATATCGGGCAGAGAGTGTAGACATGATTTTTTTGCTTTTAAAACAATCATTAAGTCACATGTGAATAAGAAAGTTTATCATATGTTGTTGAAAGCATATTGTAACTTGAATAGGTTTGAATTACTGAATGTTTTGTATGAATAGAAAGTGCAGGTTGGTTGCTGGATGTGTTAACAGCAGCATAGGATGGAAGTAAAGCATGTGTGAGAATAAATGGAAGGCTTAGCCAAGTGGTTGAATATTATGCAGTGTGAAACACTTAAATGTGTGATGCTCCCTTGGTTGTTTAATGTGTCTGTAGATTAAAAGGTACCTGGAATATGAATATAGACTAGAATATTCTTTATTGGCCAAGTGTGATTGGACACACAAGGAATTTGTCTCTAGTGCAAAAGCTCTTGGTGTACATGCAGACAACAAAGTAATATAATCATAAAATACCAATAGGAGAAGATAATAGTAACCATGAGAAGGGTAATAATATGTGCAGTTAAGTTATAGATCTTTTTGGGGGGCAGATGAATATGCAAATACTGTTGCATGCCAATGATTTTCTAGATGAATTTGCATACCTTTGTACAGGTATTTGCTGCGCAGAAGTTGGTCCTGAAGGTGGCAACTGAATATCTGAAATAATCTACTAGGATCCAATTCATCTTCTCTCCAATTCACTTTGAACAACCTGCCATACCTTCCAGCAGACAGGGGCTCTAAGGGATTATTTTCCTTCCTTTCCTGGCTTCTAATAAAGACAAAAATATTCCAGCTGCAAGTTATGAATGTTTTACACTGACATTCTATCCTTATGGCGAGGTTGGTTGGTTGGTTGGTTGGTTGGTTGGTTGGTTGGTTGGTTGGTTGGTTGGATGGATGGATGGATCTATCTATCTATCTATCTATCTATCTATCTATCTATCTATCTATCTATCTATCTATCTATCTATTTATTTATTATTCTTTATTGGCTGTCACAAAAGGCAATCACATGACTAGGGGATGCTGCAGCCATGGTAAATAAATGCTGATTGCCAACCACCCGTATTGTAATCACATAACCAATGATAAGTTTTTTCAGAGCTGTTGTAAGTTTGAATGGTCAGTTGTAAGTTGAGGATTTACCTGTATTCCAATATCCAGCCAAGACCTCTTTCAGAAAATTATATCAGTGAAATATCTGCATTCTACCTTGGTGGGTGCTCTGCACTGCCCAGGCTCATAAAGGATCCCCGGGTTTATTAACATGTTTAGCCTCCATTTTCTGTCTTATAAAATTAATATAAAATATCAGTTTCATGAGAAGGAATGATTTGTTACCATTCCAAAATCTTTCCATGACAATTTCCTTGGCCTGGAGAATTACCAGCATTCTATTTTTCCTTGAATATAACTTGTGTATTGTTGATATAAATTGTGTCCTTTGTTTTTGTTTTTCTGCAGCCACTGCCTAGAAAATGTAAGACAAGGCCAGTAACTGCCAAAACTCCCTCATCCTCTATTCATCAGAAAACATTGTGCTCCTGTGTTAGTTGTGCAGGATTGGAGCAAGGGGAAGGAACCAGCAAGAGAGAAGGTGTGTCTTTGTGTGCACAATAGAATAGAATAGAATTCTTTTATTGGCCAAGTGTGATTAGACACACAAGGAATTTGTCTTTGGTGCCTATGCTCTCAGTGTACATAAAAAGAAAAAAAATACATTTATCAAGAATCATAAGATGCAGCACTTAGTCATAGTCATAGGATACTAATATAAGCAATTAAACCATACTAGGAAATAATAAAAACAATATAAATTGTAAAGATACGAGCAACATGGATATATCCATAAGTGGGAAGAGATAGTTACTAGTAAGGATGAGAAGAAGTATAGTAATACAGTCTTAGTAGTTAATTTGACAATGTTGTGGGAAATTAGTTGTTTAGCAGAGCGATGGCATTCGGGATAAGACAACTAACTAAGAAACTAAGATAAGACAACTAAGGAAACACTATTCCGCAGTTATGCTGTTCCTAACTTAACAACTGCAATGTTTCACTTAACAAATGTGCCAAGAAAGGATGTAAAATGGGACAAAACTCACTTAGCAAATGTTTCACTTACCAACATACATTTTGGGCTCAATCGTGGTCCTAAGCCTGTATAATATAAAAATATACAGTTTACAGAAAGATAAGAGGAAAGCATTTCGCCAACCAGCTATTGGTTGTAAATTTGAAATTCCCTACGGTAGTTAGAGAAAAAGAAAAAGGCAACCCTTCTCTTTATCCATTGTATTCTGTCCTCCAGTGACCTCTCCGGGTGGTAAAATGCGTCCAAATGAAAACACGGAAAAAGTTAAGCCAGGAAGTAAAAAGTAAGCATTCTAAAACAAACAAGAGAGTAGAACAATTCATTTCCCAGGCTCTGAATGTCACTTGGAACAGGTGCACCTCCTTCAGCAAGGGAGTTGAGCCTCACAAAAGTAAAAAGAAAAGAAAAAAGACTTTCCAGCAGCAAAGTCTTGGTGTTTTTTTTTTAAAAAGGTTAGCTGCAGCCACCTGATATGCAGGTAGTCCTCAACTTATGACCACAATGGAGCCCGAAGTTTCTGTGGCTAAGCGAGACGTTTGTTAAGTGAGTTTTGCCCCAGTTTAAATCCTTTTGTGGCCAGAACTGTTACATGAATCGCTGCGGTTGTTAAATCTAGTATAACCCGCTTGTTCAGTGATTCTGGCTTCCCCATTGACTTTGCTCGTCAGAAAGTTGCAAAAGGGGAACGCATGACTCCAGGACACTGCATCCATCATAAATATGAACCAGTTGCCAATCGTTTGAGTTTTGATCACGTGACCCTGGGGATGCCCTCAACGGTCGTAAGTGTGAAAAATGATCATAAATCACTTTTTTCAGTGCCTTTCTAACTTCAGTCAGTCACTAAATGAACTGTTGTAACTGAAAGACCAGCTATAATGCTTAGCCAAACTGATGTAATTGTCAGCGTTCCAAATATCATCCCTGATCAGATCAGACTCCAAGGCAAAGCATTCCTCAAAGTTCCAATTTATTAGGAGAGACATGTTGGCACAAACTGGGGAAAGCCAAATCTGAAGATTTACAGATTTCCACCCCTTAGTTGAAAGTTCAAGATCCTGCCCTCATACCATCAAGTCCGTCACATGGTCCAGTTTCTCTCTGCCATGCTGGCAGATGCCCTCACCTCGTTCCAGTCTGGTGTGAAGACAAAAGATGTCCTTGGCTTACTAGAAAGAATGTAAATATGGCTACATATCTCCAACTCCATACTATCCCCCCTCCCATTTTCCACAACAGAAAAATGCATAGTAGAATAACAGAAAGTGTGGGAGGCCAAAATCCAACAGACATAAATACAGGCCTGACAGGCATTTTTGCCCTCCCCAGGCTTCAGGATGGATAGCAAAAAACGGCCTACCGGAAGTCCGGAGGCATTAGTGAGGCCTGTGAACATACACAGGGAGGGGGGAAAAACATTGCATTATGGGTGTGGGCACACACACACGCCCTTTTGTGCACACACACATACACACACACACCGTTTTAGCACCTGAGCAAAAAAAAAAAGGTTTGCCATCACTGGTATATTCCATGACCTTGGAGATGAAACCTAGAGAACAATCAAATAAAAGGCAGCCTAGCTGGCAACAGAAATGTGAACAGGACAAGAGACTCAGAAGAGACAGTCTCCAGTTTGGGAGCTGTAAAGGTTGGTTGGAGAGAATAACTTTTAGTCTCGCAAGATTCTGTTAATGTAACCTTACAATAAAGTAGAATTCACTGATTTGGTCATGTTTCCTTTCTGGTCTACTTTGTAAGGTTGACGTCTCTGCAGATTGTACTATTATATTAAAGATGAAAAATTATATGTACTGTGTTATTTTCTTTCTTGTTCTATTTCCAAATGTATTTAAGAGTGTGTTTTTTTCTTTGAGCAAGCTTGTCATTATTTATTTTATTTAATTAATTCTTCAAGCATGTATTAGATAACAGATTTAAGTATAAACATGATTATGAATACATGAAATGGATACAAATAAAAGGGAATATTAGGGCAGGGACAGTAGGCACGTTGGTGCGCTTTTATACATGCCCCTTAAAGATCTCATAGGAATGGGTTAAGGTCGACGATAAGATAGTCTAAGATTAAAGTTTTAGGGGTTCTGGGAAGAAACCACAGAGTCAGGTAGTGCATTCCAGGAATTGACCACTCGGTTACTGAAGTCGAGTTTGGAGCGGTTTACCATAAGTTTGTATCTATTATGTGCTTGTGTATTGTTGTGGTTGAAGCTGAAATATTCATTGACAGGTAGGATATTGTAGCAGATGTTTAGGTCGGATCGAAGATGCCAAAGTTCTAAATTGTCTAAGCCCAAAATTTCAAGTCTGGTGGCATAAGGTATTCTGACGAGTGGAGGACTCTTCTCGCGAAATATTTCTGGACTCGTTCGATTGTATTCATGTCCGATATGGAGTACGGGTTCCAGACAAATGAGCTGTCATAATCTCTTACATAATTGTTTGGTTTAAAAAGGTGCCATTACAACAAAATTCAGGACAAAGACATTTAGAATCACTCCAAAAACAAACACAGTTTTAAGAGTTTAATGACAGGCAGGTCAGGAATTGCTCCCCAATCTTACACACTTTTCAGCTCAATGATGACTTAATCCACTGCGTTTTCTTATCTTGAAAGTTACATCGTGGCGGTGATTAATTGATGTGAATGATGGAATCATTCCGCACTGGAAATTATTTTTTTCCATCTTTCCAGTAATAGTATGTAGCACAAACACGGATGTATCCTGTCCAAAATGAAATGCAAGATGACTGTCAAAAAATATTCTTTCAAAATACTTAAGATTCCCCAATATCCCTTTTCATGCTATTTCCCAGGAGCCTTATATCCGCACAGTATAACAGTATAAAGGAGAAGTTTACCATTCTTCTTTTTTAGAGGTGAATCATAGAGGAGCCGGCACTTTTTATTCCTTCTGCTTGGAGGTACTTTACGTTCCGGATTTTTGCACGATACTCTTCTGTGCCTTGACATGTTGCTTGATCTTTCAAGATTTTAGGAGCAGAGACATGATTTCGTGGCCTCTTTAGCCAACCTGTCTACTCAGGTGTTCTGAGAGTTTCTGAAGCATGACCATCTCAGGTCCCTCTTTTATAAAATCCATGGCACTATTACTGTGGCCCTTTGTTTGATGCAACATGACCATATATAGCAACTGCCAGCTCTTAGGGGGAAAAACATACCTTATTGGTTTTTTTCAACAAAATGAAATATTTTAAAATTTACAGACTGGTTCACTGATCGTTATTATAAAGCAACAGAGATGGTCTTTCAGATCTGAAGGATAAGCTAGAAGTTCAATCTTCTCTACAGATATGTGTTAAAAGCCACTAATTTCAATGAAATTTTCTATCTGGTGACTTAAAGTCATAAAGAATGGTAGTTTCCACTTTTATTTATCCAGACTTGTTTCTATTTTGTTTTAACAAAGAGAGTAGTAGTAATTAAGATAAAAACAAAATATATCAATGCCTAAGTTGCCCAAATGAGAAACTACTCCTTTTTTTAGTTTTACTACATTGGCAACTTTTACTCCTACTTTAAAGTGGTGGACTTTGAAGTCAGCAAAGCAGGAAGTGTAGTTGTTCAACCTATACGTCACAAATTTTAGTTTTGTTTATGTTTAATTTAGTTCTCTTCAGTTATGCTTGATATAACATAAACTTGCATCAGCCTTTTCTGAAATATTACTCTCTTAGTCATATTCAGTTTTTAAAAGTTTCATTTATTTAGTTATCATTTTTTTCAATTTATAAATACAAATTACAGCAAAGTTTAAAACCACACACTTCTGAATCAAAACAAAAACAAAAACCCACAATAAAACAAAATACAGAAAGCAATTCTTCAAGTGTTTATTGAAGTAAACTGTAAAATTAAACATTTCGAATTTCAAAACATTTTTCAATAGATATGCTTTAGAAGTGGTAACCCACCACGTCCACATTAAGAAAATAGAAGATGAATAGCCCATATTCTTGCAATGTATGAAATCTTTGGGAAAAATAATTAAATTTCTGTCCTTTATGCAATTTTTCAAAAGTGAGGAAAAAAAGGGGGGGAAGCATTTGCCTGCAGGTTTTTAATCAACATTATCTCAACTTCTTAATTTTTCATGTGAATAGGAATCAAACTGTCATCTAAACATTTTCCAAATAAATTTCAACTTTAATGGAAAGAAAACAGATTTTTGCCTAAAAGAAATACCGATGTCCTATTAACATATTAGAGGATCCAATAATAACTTTTATTTATTTCAATTATGAGAATCTTCTAGAATATGTTCAGAATAACAGTTGGAAGGGACCTTGGAGGTCATCTAGTCTAACCCTCTGCTCAAGCAGGAGACTCTATACCAGGGGTGTAAAACCCGCATCATCACATGATGTATCGGGATTTTTCCCCCTTTGCTAAACCAGGTGTGGGCCAATAAGTACCAATATTGATGGCAATAGTTGTCCAAGACAAAGCAATAGTATCACTTTGAGTAAAGCTCTCCTAATCACACATTTTATAATTCCTAAAATGCAGCAGTTCCCATTCCAATGTCTTTTGTTCTATTATTATAGCTTTAAAGAGCCGTGGTGGCGCAGTGCTTAGAGTGCAGTACTGCAGGCTACTTCTGCTGACTGCTGGTTGCCAGCAGTTGGGCAGTTCAAGTCCCACAGGCTCAAGGTTGACTCAGCTTTTCATCCTTCTGAGGTTGGTAAAACGAGGACCCAGATTTTATTTTAATTTATTTTATTTGTCAAGCGTGTATAAGATTACAGACAAAGAATAAACATGATTGTGAATATATAATATGTACAAGCATGGTTATG
>JANHFT010008367.1:16124-28217 GCA_032467955.1 Pseudoxenodon macrops | reverse complement strand
GGGCTGTAAAGCACTGTGAAGTGGCATATAAGTCTAAGTGCTATTGCTATTAAGCTTTTCGTTTGAGAATTGCGACAAATATTTTGTACTTATTGGTTTGAGAGCAATTTGATAGAAAATAAATATAGATTTACTTTTATTTAACCTTTTGCAAGACATCTTGTGAAATACACCAACAGAATTAATCATAGTTTACATACTGTGTTTTCCCTAAAATAAGACAGGGTCTTATATTTTTTGACCCCCAAAATAAGCGCTTGGCCTTATTTTCGGGGAGGTCTTATTATTTTTGAGGTGCAGGAGGTGGTGACAATGGTCAGCTCACGGCTGCTGCTGTGTTTCGGGGAGGGCTTATTTTTGGGGAAACAGTATTTTACAGTGGATTAAAACATTCTCAAGAATTTTCATTTAAATTATTTGTTTAAAGTAGCAGATTTGTAGAATTAAAACTAAATTTTTAAATAGAGTTATGAGAAAGTATAATCCACTGATTTCATCTGAACCGATATGCATACACAATATGGTAATATCGTATTTCCTATGTGTATTTCAGAGTAATTTATTTTATCTACATGAGGTTTTTTTGTTCTACTTTTTAAATTGTCTTATTTTTCCTCTTTGTGTAAGTGAGGTAACTGAACCCTGCTCCATTAAGAGGAGAGGTAATGCCTATGCCTCAATGCTATTCCTTTTACAATAATTATATACACATGTACCCATCACATACTATTTCCTTTCAGTGTAATCAAAGCTGTGTGGACTACATTAAATGAGAGAAATAATAAGCCAAAGATATTAAAGGCATGAAATGAGGAAAGGGAAACATAGCTAAAATTAATTTAGCTTGGGTTTCTCTGCATTGCTGCTTGAATTCTCTGTGTAAACTAGATGAAAATGGAGCCAGTTTAAGAAATCACTTTCCTTCCACTCTATGGCCTTATGTTCTATCCAGACCACTGTTACCACAATCTCTGATTGAATTCCCTTACCTCTTTATCCTTCCCACTCATGCTGGGAAAGCAAGTACAAATCACTTTCCTATTGGTGAGTCTTTTGGGGACATGTTTTGGGGACATGATAGACCTTTTGTCTGATCTCATTTTTGTTGACTCCTCCTTGAATTTGATACCAATGTGCCAGTAAATGAAAATGAAAACACCTCTTTTTTATCATTTCACTTAGGCAGGAAGGGAAAAATGGCAGAACATTAGTCAATTTCACCAGATGAATTCCCTTCATTAATGTACTTGTAAACAATTCAAACCAACTCCCAATTTTTCATTGTTCTAGACCAGTGATGGCTAACCTTTTTAGCACAAGTGCCAAAAGTGCAGGCGTGCACACCCCCATAATGCAGTGCATGTGTGCCCCCCACCATGTGCCATGGCCATGGCCATGCATGTGGCCACCCATGCATGCGTGACCCCATGTGTGCATCCCCACACACATGTGCACGCATCTCCTGCATTTGCCCTGCGTGGCGGAGACCCGAAGACCAGCTGGCCAGTGGGAAGTGCAGGCGCATAGAAGCTGAGCTGGGGAGATGGCTCTGCATGCCATCTGTGGCACACGTACCATAGGTTCGCCATAACTGTTCTAGACAATTTACTAGTTTAACCTGGATGAAATGACCATATAGGATGAAACAAACAAAATGTTAAAGTTGCTAAAGTGCTTCATTCACATCCATGTGTGTTCATTCCCTTTGCTCTTAACACAACCTCTTTTCTCTTTTTCAGGATATCATCAATTCCATCCAACCATGACTTACTTTCTCTTCCCCTCAACCCATTCATCTCTCTTTATATCATCACGCCACCTCACCTTTCCTATGGTCATTCACTTTGTATTCAGTTCATGCACACCTACATATTAACCGTATAGCTTCTCATTTCACATCCACAATTCTTAAGTAACCCATTCCTGAGGCATTCAACTTATGTTTAAGTTTCTTTGATGTACCTATGTATCACTTTCATAAAACAAGGTGAGCAGAAGCTTTTATACTCATCTATTTTTGATTCTTTTTTTTAAAAAAAAATCTTCCTTGAAAGATACTTCATACCACCCTGTGTTTCCACCATTATTTGCACATCTTAAAAATTCTCCATTTAATTCCCCAGAAAGAACATTCTGCCAGGCTACACACATCAATTTACTTTCTCTCTTTTTTAATCGTCTTGTCTACATTGTAATTATTCATTCAATTTTCCCTGTTTAATACAGCTATCTTGATAGTCAATACATTCATTTAGCTAATTTTCAATTACATCTTATAGTCTCTCAAATGTTCCCTGCAAATCATTTGGGTTCTTAGCCAACAATATGGCATCATCTGCATACAAATGTAGACATTGATGCCCCCAAGCAATACACTTCTATCATCATCACAAATCTTTTCTACACATTTATCCATAAATATCTTATGCAACCAAGAGGACATCATATATTTTTATTTTTACTTCTGCCTCATTGTTAAACCATTTGCTAAGTATTCCATTTATTCTCATGTGTGCTTTAGTTTAATCATATACTACTCTTACCAGATTTAGCAATCAAATTTCAACTCCAAATTTGCGTAAAACTTTTCATAATTCAAGCCTGTTCACTGATCGTGTGCGTCTTCTGAATCAACATGCAAAATAAACATTATTTTTTCCCTTCAAAATTTTCTCAATGAAAGGTAATAGCACACAATCTAATCTGCATTTCACAAATATTGTTCATATGTCTTATCTCTTCTTAGATGTCATATCTCTTCGGTCATATTTCTGCCACTTATCTACACAAGCATACTTATTTCAGTAGCTTTCTGTATTCAGACTTGTTTCCTTTTCTTTTGCAAAAGGGAACAATAACAGTATTCTCCAATCAATACACATATAAATATGTGAGATATCACACAGTCACTAAAAGAACTACATTCTTATTTTAGTATTTCTCCAGTTACACCATTTATAGTTTTCTTAATATTTTAAAAAACCTTTTCATACTTCGTCATCCTTTTTTTTTCTTGAACACTGAATTTCTAACATTCATTTTGATTAATTTTAATTCCTTTATTCAGTTCTTTCTTCGACAACTTATTATTACATAAATATAATTGAAAAGGATGTCATCCCACTTGTTTTTAATTCCATTCAATCTGTAGAAGGCTCATTTATCTTTCTATACTGACTTTCAAAACAATCCTTTATTTCCATCAAAAACACTCTATTTTCTTTATCTTAATAACTCCTTGTTCTTCTTGATCATATTCTTTGTAATAATCGTTTTTTCTTCATATATTTTGCACAATATAGCTTTATTTGATTATCATTGTGATAGCATTCTGCCACATGCTTTTTTTCCTATCCACATGCTATTTCACTCCATCATTCCACTAAACAGCTTTTATCCTATATCCCATTTAGTATAACTCCCCTTGCTTCATACTAACCTATGAGATAGTCCTGGTCCAGAAACAAACTTCATAAATCTGACTGGAATCACAGTTTGTTGATATAGATTATAGTAAATAGAAACATGAAAGCCTGACTAAACTGTCCTCTCCCTTCACCTTATACTATAGTGAATTAGGGAGGAGTCAATCTAAGCTTCTTTCTTACACTTTCAATATACTTAAAGTATGCTTTTGTTTATGTCGCCATTGCTCCCCATGCCTAGCTTTCCAAAGATCACCTAGATCTCTATATCAACAGTCATCATTCTCTTAATTTTGGGGTCTCAAAAATGCCTGATTATATTTACTAGAGTATCTCATCTTGTTCCTACCCTTCCATTCATTTGTGTCATCTAGTAAGATAACATTTCCCCCCTGGATTGCATTAATTTGGAATGTTTAATCATCATTTTCCTCAGAAGGCATCACTGGTTCTTCCAGTCTTACATTTGCTAGAGCACAACCTGCAACTATCACCAACTTAAGGATTTTATACTTTCAGTCACACTCCTAATAACCTGGATGACATCATGTCAAACTTTTAACACGTAGGTAGGTTATTTCATTCATAATAAATGAATGAAACATTTTCACTCTAGATTGTTTTTTCTGTGTCATAATTATGTACACCATTTGATTTCAACAGAACTCTCAAGGGTTACCAAATCAAAACCAAAACCTGGTTCATAATGTGTATCAATCTCTTGCACATATCACTTTTATATTATAATAAAGGATATCTATGTCAAAACTCGGTATTTCACTTAAAACATAATACTTGGTTGAAAGACAAAATACATGGTCTCTAGCAACCTTCATATAAGTCAGCAGATGGCAGTCCAATACTGTATTTTAAAACACATGGAACTCCTTTAATATAAGAAAGGAATACATTCTACATACATTAAACACTTCACTGATTTATCTTGCAGTCAAGACTAGAAATGCTCAGGAGTTAAGTACCCACTCAACATCAAAATAATAAATAATAAAACTCTTCTGTAGTTCAAAACCAGAGTTTAGACTAATTTATTTTTGCTGTTGTTGAACAGCAATTTCACATAAAAGTTAAGGATTTTTTTTGGTAGATATTATTCAAGCCAAGTAAATGATGATGATGATGATTTTATCCCAAAGACTTAGAACAGGGAGGTACAATTTTCAATAGTATTGGGCCACGTTTTAATTTTTTTCTACCCTGGTCAAAGTCAAAGTCACTAATAAGCAGATCCTTGATATTAAATAGGAACAGTATGGAGGAAAAAAATCAAATAATTAAGGGTAACTGGAAGAAAAATAATTGTAAACAGATTTTTTTCCCCATTAAAGTATTCAGAAAAATTCAGCATGGAAATAGTTGTTTATAAGCATTACACTGATTTCTATTGGAAAACCACCAGTTTTGGTGGTGCAATCAGATGGACCTCCAGGGACTGCAAAACAGTAGTTGGGAACCTTCATTCTTTAGATTTTTCCCTCTGAAATTTAATTCAAGCAAAGGTATTTTGCCTTGCCCTGTGGTTTCTTCATTGAAGACCACACAGAGACACAAAATTGTACTGTTCTGCAGTATCTTTTCTTTACATGTGTTGTCATGATAGTCAAGATAGCTTTAATTAGTTCGCTACTTTTTTTGTAATTTAAAAAAAAATGTTGGTTTAAATTATTTGAGTGAAGTAGAAAAAAGAAAGAGATATTTTGATTGCAGGTTTGGCCTCCTTCCTTGTTGTCCTGATTTGGGCCAGCTTTTCATATTCTTATGCTCCTGACTGCATTCCTTGACTTCCTTGTTAAATATGCTCATATAGGATATATGTCTAATACTGGGGATTTTCAATAATCCATTGATTAGTACTTTTGGCCAGAAGCTTCCAGTTTTATTTTTGGAAAATGCTCTCCATTTCTATCTTTTCTTTACAGTGTTAAAAGTTATGAGAAAAACAATTCAATACCCAAATTGTCTGTGCTATCCTTTGTGAGGAGCTCTTATGTCTAATACTTATCAGTAGCCATGTCAAAACTAGGCAGATTCTGAAGACAGCTAAGTGTTCACATTTTAAGGAAAACAGTCTTGAAAATTCTGATTGAACAAGTAGAATAAATGCAAATACAAAAATGAAATACAACTGTACCTAAATAGGTATGATTGTATATGTCCTGTGTGCTTTCATATGTAAATACCCTGATGAAATATGAAATATTCACTTAAAAAATAAACATGTGCTAAAATAACTGAACTTTTGACCTATATTCTGAAGTATTCTTATGAAAAACTTTTAAGTACCTCAAAATTTTAATAAAAAAAAACAACGCAGGCGGATTTTTGCTAATCTGCTTGCAAATCTGCTTGACAGAAGTTTCTAACCACACCTTAAATGCTAGTCATACATTATGACTCAAACCCTTGCTTTTTCAAAATTATTATTAGGACTGAAACAAAAAGCTTGTGCTAGAAGCTAGAATGTGGGCTACTGAAAAGCAATAATTTGACTGGTTTTGATTGCATAGGCAAAATTGTTCAAAGAAAACTGAAGATCAGTTCAAGAGTACAAAGCTACCAGTATTACTAGGTTTGAGGGAGGGTTAAAGTACGGTAGTCAAGATGTAAAACTTCAGAACGGGAACATTAAAAGCCTCATATCACATGGGATATTTTTCATTATGTTCTGTTATGTTCAGCTTTGTATTTAACTTTATTATAGAGTTTGGAATTCAGGTACAAAAAAGGATTTTGCTTCCTTTTAAAGAAGCAATGTGGATTATTCTTCAGCAGGCATATCCATGTCTCAAAGTATTCCATAATTTTGGTGTTAAAATTGCTGCTTTCCAATTATTTAAATGGGACAGACATTAAGCAAATAAGCTTATAATTTCTATTCTGCTGGCATAATAGCCAGTCTTGGGAAAAGAAAAATTCAAGAAACCTCATATACGTGTTCATCCAAACTTTATTTATCTGTGTCCCCTCTCTGAGTCTTCCCTATTTATAGGAATTCACCTAGCATCTGCCTTATACAGCTGCTATTGTTCTAAACTAGTCTTCCCAACTTAAGATACTTCCAGATGTATGAACTTCTCCACAAGCATGACAGTTCCTGAAGATTTTGAAACCTGAAATCCACACATAGTTGATTACCATAGTTAGGGAATGCCGTTTTAATTGATTTGCCATTGTTGCCTGCTCTTATTTTTTGTTTGTAGGCTGCAACCTTAGAATTAATAATAGAATGAAAAATAATAAAATATTCAGATAGGGTTTCACTGCTATCAGTCATTTATGTAGAACACTAATGGCTTACGTTTCTTTAATTATGTGAATATTGGGATTATTCAACAAGGAGACAGCAAAAAGGTGATGGGTTTTAGCAGCTCCTGGTAACTTACTGGTGCTGCATTGGCTTAAAATGTATATATTATAACATGGTTGTCCAACGTTTTGGCTTGCCTGGTCTACATTGAGTGAAGAAAAATGGTCTTGGGCCACATATAAAATATACAATATAGTTAACGTATGCAAATATTGCTAAAATCACATGTTAAATGTTTACAATCCTGTAGGGTTGCAGGAGGCCTGCAGGTTGGACTTGCCTGCATTATAACCTATGATGGAAAATGTCATAAACCGAATGCCGCCTCTTTTATAAAATTTCACTTCCTCACCTGGAGTCAGACCTACTGAACAGAATACAACTTGCTCCTCAATCAGCTTGTATACAATTGTGCTAACCTTCTTTGCCAATGTGTTTGACTGTAAGAGTCCATCAGTTCTTAAACTGGATACAGATTGTCAGCAGTGAATCTGGAGGGTCCCAGAGAACGTTTACCAATTTTTCTCAACCTGCTTTCAGCACAGATTGCATGGGGAGGCAGAAGAGGAATCAGCAATGAGGACCTATCTCTGTATTTCACTGTTACATTTGGAAGAAAATGAAGGCTGTTACCAGTATCATCCCAGTGTCTATTTTTCTGTTCTATGAATAATGCTAGAAAAGTCTTTCAGAGCTGCCAATATATATATATAAACATAAAATTCAATAATGTTTGTAATGAAAACATGTATTTTTGTACCCTAATCTGTACTTACCTTTATATCAACTATATCATTCTAATTCCAAGACTTTAGGAAGTTTGTAATATATCATCAAAACATATTACATTGATCAGCTACCTATGCACAGAAGCTGACTACATATATTTTTCCTAATACTGAAGAAAAAAAAAGCCAACCTCAGATGCCTTGGTTATTTTTTTTTATTATTTAAATAAACATAAACCCTTCTGAGTTGAAAAAAAGGCAAAACCAAAACTAAAAACAAAACAAACACAGAATATTTAACACAGAGGAAGAAAATAACTTCATTGAGGGTAAATTGCATATTCCAAGTATCAGGTAAATGTTATGTGACCAGATGTTACATTTCCATCAGACACAGAAAAAGAAACACCAAAGTGTTTTATCTGTATTATCTGATGTATAATTAATGATTTTTAAAAAGCATATAAAAGCAATATGCTTTGATTGGGTTCTATAACTTTCTGCTTAGCCATCAACTCAATAGTGTTCTAGACTTACAAAATAAAGCTCCTTTACCATTTCCCCTTCTAACTTTTCTCATCAAGAACTAATCTACACATCCCATCAATGGATGTAACAACACTACCCTGCTACTCTATCCAAATCATCTAGGATAATTACTCATAGTAAAGATAAATAGAAAAAGGAGTTAATATACAGATTGCTCTATTTTACATGTTTGCATCCAAGCTGTAAACATATGTCCTTCTGATCTGATCACTTTTACCCTCAGATATGTACTTACAAAAAAAGAGATATCTTTTAGATATTAAAGGCATGTTATTCAAAACATTACAATGAAGGCAAATAATTTTATCAATTCCATCTCAAAAGAAAAGAAAAGGTGAGCCTGGAACTACCTTTCATCTATCCTACTTACCCATCACCAGTCTTTTCTACATAGCAACTTCTTTCATTATCTACAGAGGAACGTAACCACTGAAATAATGATAATAATATTAATAAAAGTATTCTTCATCTCAAAGTAAACTGTCAAAGCCCAGAGAAGAAATATAGCTGATTTTAAGACAACAGTTCATTTGAAATCAGAATTCCTTAGCTTATGCATTTAGATGCAGTCCTTGAATAACACGTGTACATTAATCAAGAGGTCCTTGGAAAATAAGTCTTATGTAGCCTTGTTCACCAGAAAGCTGATGTGCACAGAATGGACATGCTGCATGAAAAGTGTGGGTACCATGAGGAAGAGGGATCTGAGACCAGTAGGCTGTTGTCTTTTCTGAGCACACGTGTCCACATGGACTGAATGCATGAGTTGGAGGTCCTGCATCCACATAAAATCCAGCTTCACATCCAAGCCACAGAGGCACATATGGACCAACAGACCGACACATTGGACATTCCCGATCCTTGCCATCTCTCTCTTCTTTATTCCCCCAGTTATGGTATCCATGCACATGGCCACAGTTCAGATAAACCCAGGGTTGTTTTTCATCGACAACATCTTTCCTCTTCATGCTGGGAAAGGCTAATGTGTTAAAGCCCACAGGGCACTGAGGGCGGGCTGCATTGATTTCCTGCCTGAGAGCTTCCAGGTGCTTCACTGTTGGAGTGCGTGAAAGTCCTTCTGCTGTACGCCACAAAAGTGTGGCTCCACAGAGATCAATCAGTGACCCATCCTGGAGTTGGTTGGTTTCATTTTCAACCTGGAAGATTAATGCAGAATTCATGAAATATGCAGAGTTCTAAATCAAATTTTATTTCAAAAATCCAGTTATTTTATTCATATATGCCTTTTACCTAAGAAATGAATAGTGGGGTGTCTAACTATCATATCTAATAGTGGAGAAACCAGGTAACGGCACTGAAACAGTGAAATAGCTAGAAACTTCCCTAGAGATCTCTACTTAAGAGAGTAAGGGAATAATTGTAGGAATGACCCTCCATGAATGAAATTAATAAGATTCACTTCATAGTAGTGAATTCTCCAGCTATCAGTTTAGTTCTCAATTGGTTTCTTATCCCATTCCTTATTTGTCAGAATTCTACAGTAGTAGGTGATTACAGCAGCATATAACACTGATAAATAAGTCGTTCCACCTTAGACATGAAAAGTGGAGCTTTGCGATTGCTGGCTTGAACAGACAAAATGGAACATCTGTCAGCAATCCAGCTTTTCATATTCAAGCCATTATTCTCCCAGGGCTCCACATCACTGTTAAAATGAGACCACATGGCCTGCCAAGGCAGAATAGTGTCAATTAATACAAGGCTCTGGTTCAATGCATGCAAAGCCAGTCTGCCATAGGGAGCATCACAAAAAGGAGCAGAAACTCTCATGACCAATAATCTAGTTTGAGAAGATGGCACTGCTTAAAACTTGAGGTTGTGGTAAAACAAAAGCATGCTAAAAGATGAAATAAAATTCTAAATTATGCTTCTTGATTCAGCCAGCCTTCCAGTACGCAAGGAAGAAACGAGAAGGGGAAGAGAAGCCACAGAGCCAAAGGTGCAATTCTCACCCCCCAATGCATTTCTTACCAACCGCCACCCTTATCCAAACTTTGTGTGGGATCCTGACTCCATGCAAGACAGCAACACCTTTCTTGTAACTCTCTGCTCCTGGGATCCTGGAAGGGAGTGGGTCAGCAAAAGGTAAGGGCTTCTGGGGATTCGCTTGCAAGTAAGCATTCCACTGTCTTCATTGATCACTCTTTTCCCTGGAGACACCACTTTCCTTCATCACCATTTTGCTGGATGCACCTATCCCCTTTACCTCCTTGCCACCACCAAAAACAGTGGGAAAGCCTGCTAAAGCCAGCCCCTGCACAGCCCAAGGAAGGCATTTCTCCACACAGCAAGAACACAATACACCTCCCTTATGTGCAAACCTCATTGAGCCAACAGGGAAAAGGCAAAACAATCCTTCCCAACCTAGCTAACCACTCCCTTCAGTGTAGCTTGCAACTCCTGCTCTGAACCAATAAAGAAGGCTTCTCATCACATCTGGAACCAAGTACTTAAAATAATCCAGCTTTGTGTGGTCAGGTTGAAAAAGCCTCCCCTGCTTCACCAATGTGCTCACAATCTCCCAGGGAGTCACCAAGGCCTGCTTGAGAACCTCTGTCCTCCTCACACGTACCATTTTGCCCCTCTGCTGAGCAGATCTTGTTTCGCGAAGACTGAACACATTCCCACATACAGATATCTCTCTCCACACCCCTGGCTTTGAGTCTTCAGTGAACCCATTCCGTGGATGCATAACAAGGACTCCATTTGTGGTTAATCCATCCATTTGTCCATCAGGTGTTTTCCACTTGGCAGCTTTTTCCTACGGGGAGATAACAAATGACTAAAACCTGTTTTCTAGTTATTAATATTTGAAGTTTGGAAAGCAGATCGAAATGTTACATTTGCCTTGAGCAGAAGAGGGAGACAAGCTCCTTACCCCTAAGAAGATATTTTTGGAGGAGTCAAAGCCGGCAGCATATATTCTTGCTGTGAAAGGTGGATTTCGTTCACATATTATCCTGCAGGCAAACCTTGAGATGGTGCTTTGGACAGACTGAGTCTCTGAATTGGTCTGACTTCCAGGTACAGTATCTGTCACTACAAAATCTATAGGACTTTCTGTTGATCTCCCAATCTAGCAAAAAAAAAAAAAGATTTGGTTATTAAAGTAATTAGGAAGTATTTGTATCAAGCCAAAATTTAATCTTTCATTTATACACATATATTGCAAACATCCAATGTTCTGAAAACTACCAATCTGTTACTTCAGCATTAAGAAGCAGTTAAAAGGATGCAGAAATTTATTTTTTCATCCAGTATTCATTGGACCCTTTTTGCTTGCCTCTGGGTAAAAAAGTAAAGTTGATAGGACTTTTCTTTTGCAGCAGGACTGGGTGAGATGATTGTGTTCATAAAATATATCATCATTTTTGCATTTGTTTATAAATTTTATATACATCTCCATTCCTGAAAGGGCTCTAGATAGAATTTATAGAGAAGTTTGCTCTGCTTGGCTGAAAACTTTTAAGCATTGTGTTACTTTTTAAAATATGTTAATGTGATCCAAGACTAAGCCACAATGTTTAATTTCAGTTGCAAACCTCAATTTTCAATATATGATGGATAAAATAAATGAACATGGTGCCCTCCAGATATGTTGAACTACAATTTCCAGCCCGCAGGGCACAGATCATCATGGGTGACGATTGTGTGGGTTGTACACAATACACAATGGCATCAAGCTCAAATATAAATAGGGGCCATTAAATCCCATTACATAAGGATCCCTGCAGACCATATCCTGACTTAGAAAATCACACACACACACATAGTTAATATGTAAAAAGGAAACAATACAAATTTGTCTGTCTGTTTGTTTTTTAATGCGTCTCTCCACCACCCAACTCTGAGCTTCCTCCAAGCTTCCTATTGCCAAACTATAACAAAAACCATCTCCACACCTTCTACTTATCCCTCTAATTTCTTTTTCCCCCCCAACGTTTTTTATTTTCCATACAATTCATTTACACATTTCATTTCCACATACAGTTTTAACACATTTTAGTACTAATTTATCTTCACCATAGCTTCCTCCAGTTACACA
>JANHFT010008367.1:0-10598 GCA_032467955.1 Pseudoxenodon macrops | reverse complement strand
CTATCTATCTATCTATCTATCTATCTATCTATCTATCTATCTATCTATCTATCTATCTATCTATCTATCATCTCCAACTGTAATATTTAAGAACATGCACAATCAGGGAGTTGTGGCAGTTTCTTGGAAGAAAACTTTTAAAAAGCATCTTCATAGCTAACCCTCAGCTTTTTGTGGCTGTTCCTTTGTAATGCAACAAAACCAGTAATTCTTTGCATGACTCTCTCCCCCACTTTTCCATCATAAAGGCAGCTGTTCTTCTGAGCAATTCTGCTAACTAAGCATGTTATAGTTGTTACTAATGCTATCTAGCCTAAATATGTTGGTCCCTCCCCATTCTCATGCTGTGAACCAGTCACTCACAAATTGATGCCCTGCAATATGACTAACATCACTCTCACTCTCACTACGTGGCCACTAACTGTAACATTATTCATCATAAAGAAGACTTGAATAATATATTTTACCTACTCTTTTCCTCCCTTACTCTATTCCCTGTGCCTTTGTGAAACTGAAACTTTAGAACAGTGATGGCTAACCTTTTTCTGCTTGGGTGCCAAAAGGGCGTGCACGCACGCATGCGTACACCCATAATGCAATGCCCCCACCCCAGCAAATGTGCGCGCTGCCCCCTGTGCATGTGTGCAGGCCTCACTGAAGCCTCTGAACTTCTGGTTGGCCCGTTGTGCCATTTGTCGCCATTTTTCAAAGGTTCATATTTGCAAATCACAGAGGAATTTACAATGGGTGTAATTCTCATGTACCAAATTCCTTATACAGCTCAAGCAATCTATGTACTACCTGTAGTTTATTTGGGAGGCACCAAATTGAGGAAAACCAATTAAAGGTATCAGGATTCACACTCCAAGTAAAACAGTACTTTTAGTAGGATCATGAAATAAATTACAATGAGCCTATTTTATTCTACAATGGAGGAAATGCTATGGCCATACCATCTCCAAATACAACTCTGTGACATAAACAAGAGGGGAAAATCACTAACATGTTGCATGCAATTTACATGTACTCTTGTGCTTTGAGTCCCAGCTCTTTCAGAAACTGCTATAAAGACCCTTCATTATTTCCCAGTCCAGAGCCATATGCAAAGCTTGCATTTGAAATTAGTATTACTGGACTCCTGTTGAGCTTACTGAAACTCTGAATGTACTGATGCTAATTATGTGCAGGTGTGTCACTTCAAAACAATGAACTGTATAGAAACTTTTTTTAATGCATGACTGATGTATTCAAGAAAACAGTCCCAACTGGTCCCATTTAATCTTTCACAACAGAACATATGTTGCTATGAGATAAGTCTATTAGTCATGGCTACTGTTAGCCATATGTTGGCCTAGACACACTGAATGATTAAGATCCTCAGGGCGTTCAAATATCACAAAAATGAGGCACAAAACGATGAGGCCCTGAACATGATGGGTCAACATTGCCTCCATCCCATCCTCAGCACATTGGGGTAAAGAGAAGGCTTTAAAGTTAAAACAGCTTTTTAAAAATGTGGTGATCAATACATTAATTAGTGCTATTATGAAAGAAAGGCAATGGAAATCCCTCAAAGGGAGGGGGAAGAGCTATTATAGCAGATTTAGCTATTTGACAGCTTAGGGCTGTGAGAGATGTTGTGATTAATCTATAGCTGGTCAGATGCCACCAGATTCCTCTATAGCTGGTCACTGCCACTATGAGCTCAAGTTTATAGTCTGAAAGATGCAGTAAGAAGATGGGGTCTTTTGCCAGTAAAGGCTTCTCCTTTAGCAAATGGCACCGAGCTTTTCTTTGAAGAATTGCCCCATTCAGAATTCTTTTCCTCTTACCACTAATAATGTACTCGTATTGTTTGAGCCCAGAGGTAGGTACCTACTGGTTCAGACTGGTTCTATGGAACTATTAGTAACTTGTTTGCTGGAACTGGTAGCAACCTGGGCCTGCCACGCCCCCGAGCCAGTTGTCTCGGTGGTGCCATAAGCCACCATCTTGTTTTTTGCTTCTGCGTATGCGCAAAACTGTGCATGTGTGCAGCATGCATGCATGCAGCCATAGCGCATCCCTGAGCGAACCGGCAGTAACAGGATTCAGAACCCACCCCTGTTTAAGTATACCATATATTAGTATCCATGCCTCTTTTATGATTATATAAACACTTAGGATAAATAAATAAACAAAGTTATATGAGAAATACGAAACAAATCTTTACTTAGTTTAAGCGTCACTATCCAAAATAAATTCTTCATTCCCACTTGCTTCAGCTTGGAGCTGGAAGCCGCGGCCGGGGTCAGTCCTAGCTTTGCAGTCCATTGCAGCTAGAAATATCAAATAATGAACGCTTGTGTTGTAGCCAATCCAGGTGCTAGATAGGCAAGCCCCCTGCAAACTCCATCGTCTTCCAAGAAGCCCGGCTAAAGTTTCGCTCGCTGAGGCACCAGGAGTCCTGATGATGCGATGGTTTCCTTCAGGCGCTTAGCTTGGCCACCTATTAGCTCCAGTCCCTCCCTCCGCCTCAGTGAGTAGTGTGTAAAAACATCAGCTGGGCTCCTTGAGAGATGGGAGTTTGCAAGGGGCCGATCTAGCACCCGGGCTGGCTACAACACAAACGTTCATTCTCGGCTTTGAGATTCCTAGCTGCGATGGGCAGCAAAGCTAGGTTCGATCCCCTGTGCTGATCCAGCAGACAAAACAGGAAAAGGGGACGGAAAGAAATAGTCCTGTTGCCAAGGTACATGCGGGTCGGAGGGAAGCACCGCTGCTTGCTTGCGCGCTCTCTCTCTCCAGTCTAGCTTGATGCAGGCGAAGCCACATTGCCCTTTGCAAGTCCACTGTTGGTGAAGCTGGGTGCCAGTGAGTGAGGGCTGGCTTTTTGCCTAGGTTTGTCGGGGGGAAATGGATGGGGGCCTGGGGCAGACATGAAGAACTTTCAACTGCAGGTTTCTAAAAATCTTATTGAAATGAATGTCTAAAGGCAGCTGTTTATCTCAATTGTACAGAGGGAGCAAAAGAGATAGGGTCCTAATGAGGGTCTTAGCTATTTAGCTCAGGCATAACAGAATAACAGAGTTGAAAGGGACTTTGGAGTCCAACCTCCTGCTCAGGCAGGAAAACTGAGGATGCCAAAATCTGAGTGGAGGGCTTGGGAAAGGTCAGAATAACACTTAAGAAGGGACCCTGTGGGGGGACCGTACACCATTTCCAGAGAAATGGCTTCCAGTCTTTTCTTAAAAACCTCCAGTGATCGAGCACCCAGAACTTCTGGAGACAAGCAGTTCCACTGGTTAATTGTTCTCACTGTCAGGAAGTTTCTCCTTAAGTTTTAGGTTCTTTGTTTAATTTCCATCCATTGCTTTTTGCTTTGCCTTCTGCTGCTTTGGAAAATACATTCCTCCCCCGTTGTGGCAGCTCCTCAAAAGCCTGTTTTGTGACCTGCCTATCACATTCTTGGGCAAAGCATGTGAGACATTTCTTCCTTTCAGAGATCCATGAAAGTACATCTATAGTATGTAGATGCAGATAATAAAGTAAAAAAGAAGTGAACAACATTCTTACAGAATTGTAGATACATTGAGGCTGGTTGAGGCCAGGCGTGACCAGGAGGGGCTGGGAGGGGAGGGGCTGGGTGAGGTGCCCCTTGATGTGAGTGATGGCGAGTTGACCACCCTGATCACCCAGCCATACCCACCCAGCCAGTCATTAGGGCATAGAACTGGTTGTTAAATTATTTGAATCCCAGCACTGAGTTTATTACACTCTAACCACTGCACCACCCTGGCTCATTAAAGTATGCTTTATTACAAGAAGTTATCTTAATAAACCATGGCTTAACCATGGCTTAACCTGTTTAACCACTGCTTTTGAGGTCGAACAGTAAACTACACTCAACAAAAGTTAAATTGCTCTTCATGAAGAAAAGGAAGCGAAGAGAATTAGGCATAATTTAATCACAATAAACAGAAAGGTACAGTGAAATTCAAATGCAATATGTACTCAATGAACAGTTAAAATGGGCTTATTTGCTATCAGCATTCCAGAAGTTCACTGTCTGCCTATCAACCCAAGCATCAGAAAGGACTGAGAGAACCGTTTAAGACAGTGTTTCTTAACCTTAGCAACTTTAAGATGTGTAGATTTCTGGGAGACATATTAAAGTTGCTAAGGTAGAGAAACAGTGGGTTAAGATGACTGTGAGGCACTAGATGACCTAGTTCTGGTCTCTACAATTTTCCAAAGAGTACTCTTCTCTTAAGAGTAAACTCTGCCTGTTCTATAATATGAGGCAGGGTAAGCAATTAAACACGAATTTCTATTAACTCACTGTACTTAACAATTATATATCAATTTATCCATCATCATATGACCAAACAACCATCTATTATCAGCTTCAACATAATGCCTGCCTGATGCCATCTTAAAAAACACACACATAATTTCACACACACACAATTTCATTGATAGAAATTGCTGTTAATTTGCAGTAGTAGATCAAGAAATATAAGTCTGCTACCTCATTAATCAAGCTTACCTTGGCTGCCTGAGGTGTACAGGCAATATGCACTGTACTAGGTTTCACCCCATTTGCTTTAGGTCTTTTAAATAAAGCAAACCTACTTTTTCTTCTTCCTCTATCTCCATTTGGCAGGGAGCCATTATATCTGTGGAAAACAATGCAGGAAGAATTGAAGTGATGGAAGGATTATTAGGTGATAAAGGCTCTGAATTAATTTCTACATTTCCATAATATTGCAGAACTAAATTTAATATATTATTGCATTACACATGATACTTTTTAATGCCCATAAAAGAACACAAAGATTTAAGAACACATCTCTAAAGTTAGGCAAACAACAAGCTACAAAATGTCAGAGGTTACTTCAGATGCATTTAAGAGCCAAATAGGAAAATGATGCAGCACTTTGTATTGCAGAATTGCAACTATATATTGTCCTATTTAGCAACCAAGTTATAAAATATTTGTTAAAAGCTTTGTTCGAAATAGATTGTTTTGATGGTTCATATCCAGTGACGTTTCTGTAAAAAAACCCTGGACCAATCAAAACTTTTATACTTTACGTGAGTATTTTGTTAAATCTACTAAATGTTAAGTTTTATGCATTCCTCAGACTTATTACAAACAAGTTCAGGTATATAAATGCAGAAATCAAATATTTGACTAATGTAATAGGAATGCCGTACCACTTTCAATTAGTTTTCATTCATTATATATCCTGTATAATTTGTAGCATAGGGAAAATTGAGCTACTGTTTTATTTTACTTGTGCTGACAAGTAGTTTAGCCACAATCTATTGTAATACTAATATACAAATGTTATAAATGCCATTCTAAAGTTAAGCCTTAATTATTTCATGGGAGGGGGGGAGGCTGCACTCAAATTTCTCTTAGTGAAATTTGATGGACCTTAGAAATGTTTGACTGAATCACATCCAACTCAAAAGAGTGGGTAAGAGTGGATATGATCTAACCTTGATGCCTCTGATGCTAATGTTGGAACATTTCAGCCTGATGCTAATGTCAGTCTGAAATCAAGATGCTAAAACAAGCTATACCACAAGGAACTGCCATGTTTCAGAGAATCACATTGCAAGGCAACAAAGAAAACTAGAAAAAATACTTTGGTTTGCAGGATTAACTAAAACTGATCTTTTAGAAGTTCTGATGTCAGTGCCAGATACTTACCCCAACACAATCAGTTCACCATACTTCACTGGTGCTTTTGATGGATGATTTTCTTGATCAGGCGAAAACATGAGCCTAGTTAGATCCTTTTTCTCAAATTCCACTTCTCTAATCAAGAATCTTGGCACACTTTTGTCATTTCCTAAACAAAAAGAAAGAAATATGATGGAGAATGCCATATCTTAGAATCTGGTATTATGTGAACAAAATCCACAAGTTAATATGACCTATACAAATTTCAGAGATTCCCTAAAGTATTTTGTTATCACTTGTTAGATACAGAGATACATATAAAGCTGAAATGACAACCCTTCCTAATTTGCTTCAAGTGGCAGGGGATGGGTTGAATTAGTACATTGGGAGTCCATTCATTCAGCAACTGTTCAAAGTTATGATGGTGCTGAGTGAAAGGACGTACCAACTGGCATCCAAACGTACAGGCTGTTGCAGCGCTCCTGTATCAGAATTTGGGCATTTAGTAGCCCACCTATACTTATACAAGGGCGCTTCAGTTCCCTTCACCTGCTTATGTTCACCCCATTTCTGCCCTTTTTGATGTCTTGCATAGAGGCATTCCTTGGCAGCATCAGCGTTGAGGCTGAATTAGAGGCCCAGGGCCTTCAGCAGTCTCAGCCAGCTGCCACAGCTCCCAGGCCTCTACTTCAGTCCCAGTCCCAGCCTCAAGCTATGCACAACAGCCAGCCAGTCCAGTGCCACAATACAAAGCCCCACTACCACACGCTTCACAGACACTGCTGCATCCAGCTGCTGACCTTCACTGTGTTCCTCCTCCTCCTCTTCTCTCCCCCCCCGCACACTTTTCATTGACTGACCATGCCACTTCCATAACGCAACTGCTCTGCTTTAATCTCAGGCGCCTCTTGTTCGTTCATTCTTTTTCCTCACGGTTTCCATAGCCAACAATTACCATTACTGCCCAGTAGTGCAGTGAAAATAAGAGTGTCAGTCGATGGGAAAAATAGGAAGTGGTTACCCCCAATGGGAAACAGCTGCAGGTTAGCTCAAGGAGCCAAGAGAAGCTGAGCCAATCCTGGCATTTTCCCATTGGGTGAAACCACTTCCTGCATTGCCTCTTTACAAAGAGCTCCTGAACTAGGCTGGCTGGCCTTGTGGTGCAAAAAAACAAAACAAAACAAAACAAAAGTGGGGGGAAGCCTGCTTTTGGTTCCCCCTCCCATTTTCTCAGCGTAAAATCAGCCCCATATGGCCTAGGAGTGTAGTACAAAGAAGCACTTTGGCACACTCCAGCCTCTTTAAGATGCTTCCCTCCCTCTTTTTTTGCCTTGAAAAGTCAGTTGCGTATAGTGCAGCAGTCAGGCTGAGCATGCCTTGCCAGGTAGGGAGTAAGAAACTGTCAGCAAAGGTCAGCTGGAGCAGCAGAGAGCAGGATCACAAGGCCCAAAAAGGGCAGAGGGGGAAGGAGTTAGGTAGGTGTCAAATTGTTAGGGCTGTGAGGGACCAAATCTGGAATGGCTTGGATTTGGGTGGCTATTTGGCTAATGGCTGGTAAACGTTGCTCTGGGAATTGAGGGGATTGCAGTCACTAAGTGATATCATCACACGATGCCTTGCCTTGTGACTGCTTAGTCACCAAAATTCTGATCTCAACTGTGGTTGTAAGTCGAGAACAGCCTGTATTTCAATGAATACGTTTAAAAAAAAACAGAAAAGATGCCAATTTAAAAGCAAAAACAGTTTTTACTTTTTCTCAAACACTACAACATAGTTTTTCTTTCGCATTTACTGTCTACCAGCATTAACTTGACTGTGCAGGATAGAACATACAATAAACAAGCATTAATTCAGTATGCATTTTTCTGCTCTCATGTATTTAGAAGTAGTTCTTTAAATCACAACATTACGTTTGGATAAGCATTTTTACTCTTTTGCTCTGAAACTAAAATCTGTGCACAATGAAAACCTGGCAAGGAGAAGGCAGTCTTTTGACATAAATGCATACCATCTGATTCACAGATTTACACCCCACTTTTCCTCCAAATTTTTTATAAATCAAGTCAGTCCAAGCTTGAATTGCTACAATGTGTTTTACTGGGGGCTCAAAGAGAAACAAACATTTCAGCCACCTGTAAATTGCATGGCATATGACTTTCTATGTCCATGAACAATCAGACACCCCCCCCCAATGTTTTTAAAATCAGATCTTAACCACTTAACCATTAGAACAGCAGGTTAAAGACAGAGTTTTACAGTCTTACTGCTACATACCATAGTGCTCTCAAAGTGGTAAAGTCAACAATTTAGGATCCAGAGAATGACCACTGTTGCAAAAGCAAGGTAAGTCAAAATTGTTACAAAAGTGCCACTCAATTTCACAGCGGAATGAAGAAGTCAACTCACATTAATACCATACCAAGAAAAATGTCTCTAGACATCTTGCTTAGATGTGCATGTACCAAATTAAAATCTTTATTATTATATCTGCATTTGTATATTTAGTAGTACTAGGTCTATGCCTTAAAGATTCTGTTATGTAAGACTAGATTGAATCAGAATACCTTCTTAGTGAAATGATGGAAGATTGCTAAAAAGATGTTCTAAAACTTGATAAAACTAGTCCTTGACTTACAACTGTAATTGGGACCGGAATTTGTGTTGCTAATCAATTCAGTTGTAAAGCATAACATTACTTGACTGCATCTTGGTTGTCATCATAATTCCAGACACATGGTTCATTAAGTGGAAAGTGAAGCAAGGCCCAGAATAAGGAGTATGGAGATGCCCTGGGGTAGGTCCTGGGAGGTCTGGTGCAGGTAAGGAAGGGGGGGGGTTTGTTGTTGCAGTGCAACGCAAGTTCAGGGAGACCAGGGAAAGAGGGGGTGGGGTGTGTGCATGCATGTGAGTGCAGGGAGCTGGGGGGGGGAAGCTGCAGCTCAGAGGCATCTTGGTGCACTGTGGTTCTGAGGCTGTAAGAAGTCCAAGCCACAGCACAGCAGAGCATGAAACCCAGCCAAGCTGCACAGCACAAAAGGGATTTTTGCCACCCCAGAGCTGCAACAGGCCAACAACTACTTTTACACCGTGTTGCTAGGCCAGGCTGTGGCTGGGTTTTGGGTGGAAAGGAATTTGTACTGTGTTGCAGTGTGAAGCTCAGCCTCAGCTCGGTCCAGCAACATGGGTCACCTGGGAATCCCAGCTCAGTCCCTGCCACATTCACCCTCGACATTCTGCACTCTTGAGTCCCCTGCACTCTGCTGCCCCAGCTGACATTTGCTTCCTTCTTGCTCCATGCCCTACCTGGCTCTTCACAACCAGTTGTGAGTCTCTTTGTTTAACAGTACTGTAACTTCAAATGGTCGATGAACAAATGATTGTAAGTCAAGGGCTATCTGTAGATAGTCCCTAAAAAATTAGGGTGATATAATTTGACAGATCAGTTCAAGTTTTTCCTTGAGGCCACAAGGGAAATACCGCTCAACAAATCATGTGTTAATCTCTCTGGAAGCACGGTTTCAATCATCATTTGAAATTTAGATAAATTTAGATTCTAAATTGATCCGAACATTTTAATAATATCTTGCATGCTACTGAAACTTTAAGGACTGGTTGATTCCCCCCCAAATAGTTTACTGATAGTATTGCAATTAAGGCTTTCTTCACTTTGAGAGCCCAAAAGTTAGGTATGCAAATGTGTAAAAAAAAAATATCCCATGGCTTATTTTGCTGACTAACTACATGCAAAGATGCTGAACATTACATAGCTTTGAAAAAATGGTAGTACTCATTAAAATCATGGAGGGACAAAGAGTTTGATTTCTGAATTCAGCAGACTTCAGGCAAAAGGAACGAGAGGCTGGGAAGGAATCTATTATAAATTTCCCCAATGTAGATGCTGAGTTTCAAATCCCATCATTTTCAATCAGTGTGGTCTCAGCATTCTTAAGGGTGTCAGCCATTTCTACAAAAACAGAACTACCAGGAACGCAAATAGTATACAATACACTCAGACGATAAGACAGCAAGCAGCATTGCACTTCTCATTAATGCAAATTCCCTTGTTAAAAAGTTTACCTGGGTTTCAGACATCTTTTTTTCTGATATAATGGCTCTACCTGTACATAAACTATCTGATCTATTCCTTATGGCCATTAAGAAAGGGACAATAGTGTGCAAACAATAGAACCTCATTTCCATACGTTTACCTCGCTATTTCAAAGTAATCAGAATAAGAGCTTTATGCTAGGGCAGTGATGGCAAACCTGTGGCACACGTGCCACAAGTGGCACGCAGAGCCATATCAATGGGCTCAGGTGGAATTATGGGTGTGGGCATACGTGCCAGCTCCCCCCTGCGCTCCCCCCATTTTGGCAAGTGATGGCAAAAAGGTTAGCCATCACTGTGCTTGGGCAATAGTTCTGGGAGCTTACAACCATATTTGGTTTATAATATAACTTATTCTAAATATTAAAATTGGCCTTAACTTCAGGAAAATAGGCAAGTGACTAGGACAAAAGCTGTGTTTTAAGAAAAGCCACAGAACACTTTCCAATTATGAAAGAGCAGCAGCTGATCCTCTTCTGAGGAAACCAAACTTCATCATATATATGTGATGTTCTCAACTTCCCACACACAGATTTTCAGAATTACAGATATTTTTTGCACAGAAAGGCTATTTTAAATTTGTTAGCATGATATTATCATCTACCAGTAAAATTTATGTTTGCGTCAGAATAGTACAGCTACGTATTATGCTTCAGTTCCACCCCAGACCCCATCTCCAGATTAACAATGCCTTTGAACAAGAAGAAGATAGAAAGTAGAGGGGAGAGAGAGAAGGTGGTAGGAGGGGGAAGGAAAGAAGGGTCAAGGAAGTAGGAAAGGGAAGGAAAAGGAAAAGGAATGTAGAAGAGGAAGTACG